>JAPWTK010000990.1:0-87500 GCA_029963805.1 Aromia moschata
CAGTGCGTCCATAAAGTGACGCATAAATTCATTATTAGCTAAATGAACAATATTATTGAAAATTCCCGAGACAGGTCAATTTTTGATTGCGATTTACTTATTTTGTCACATAATAATTTAATATACAGGTGTCCCACCTTCGAGTAATGACGCCACCACCGATTTTTTAAATGGAATACTACATTTTTTTTCAAGTTTCGGATGACCCCTGGCCGAGCTGGTCAAAAAATGTATCACAAGTTGCTACATCTATTACAGGGTGGACAACACATAAAGTGTTTATGAAAAATTTCATTAGAAAGTTATACGTTTCTGTATTTTTAGAAAAGTCACAATAAATGCTCAAATTGTTCTCCGTTGACTGCCAAACAATGACCGAATCGGGCAATACATTCCTTCTGACATTTTGTAACATAGCAGGTGTTATGTTTAACGTTTCTTGCCTGATTCGATCTTTTGAGCTCACGGATGTTCTCGGGTCTATTAGTATAAACTTTTTAGATTTCAAATAACCCCATAAAAAGAAATCTAGTGAGTAAGATCAGGTGATCTAGGGGCCATTCCACTGATCCTCTTCTTCTATCCACCCGATCTGGAAAGGTTCTGTGTAAAAACTCGCGCACAGCTATAGCAAAATGTGGTGGTGTACCATCCTGTTGAAACCAAATTCTGCCGTCTAAAGTGACTGGCTATTTCAATATCAGGAAATAGCCGGGTCAAGTCAGGAATTAATGTATATTGTAAAAAATTCAGATACAATGCTCCTGTCAAATCTTCATAAAAAGTATGGACCAACAATTCTATTTCTCACAATACCAGCCCACATTGACCTTTTGTGGATGTTGCGTATGGTATTCTTGTATCCAGTGTGGATTTCTCCTGAGACCAGTAGCGGGTGTTTTGCCGATTAAACATGCCCGTTCAAAAAAAGCGTTGCCTCGTCAGAAAATGAAATGTTAGTAATGAAACCGTTATTTTGATTATTGTGGTCCATCATGTACTCGCAGAATTCAGTTCTTCGATTAAAGTCGTCTTCAGCCAATTCATGGATGAGGCGTACTCTATAGGGATGGTATTTTACCTTTTTAAAAATATTCGATACTGAAGACTTTCCAATATTCAAATCCCTAGATACTTGCCGTACTGTACAATGTGGATTTTCTAGTGCCGACAAAATTACGTCTTGTTGAACATTTTCATTAATTTTAGGTCTACCTTGCCTTGGTGCATCCCTCACGTGTCCTAATTCTCTGTATTTTCGCTCTATTCTGCTTACTGTAGATTGTGAAACAGGTTCACGATCTGGGTGCATTTCATGGAATAAAATCTACACACCTCATGTTGAGTCCGCATTCTGTCGCCAACACCAATCATCATTAGAATTTCAATCCTATCCCTTTCATTTAAAGGCATTTTCAACAAAACGTTTTAAATAAATTAGATTTAGGTTTCACTTAAAGTTACCTACTTTGAAGCGTTAACAATACAAAAGTGAACTCTAAATAGCCGTTTTTAATATGGCAAAAAATGACAATGACAATCAAAAAACAAATGACAAAAAAATAACGAACCACGTATCGCGCCTCGCGTCATTCGCGTCGTCTTGTCCAAACTGGTGTTTATTAAAGTAGTTGTATTTTGTATCACAATAACGTTAATTTAATTTTTTTTGAGTGCGTTTAATCAGCAATACATAATTTGTAATTTTTGTACTGTTGTCCACCCTGTAATAGATAGAAGGAACTTGTGATACATTTTTGGACTCAACTCGGCCAGGGTCATCCGAAAATTGAAAAAAATGTAGTGTTCCATTTAAAAAAATCGGTGGTGGCGTCATTACTCGAAGGTGGGACACCCTGTATATTGGGATTAGTATGTGACAAAATAGTAAATCGCAATCAAAAAATTGACCTGTCTCGGGAATTTTCAATAATATTGTTCATTTAGCTAATAATGAATTTATGCGTCACTTTATGGACGCACTGTATATTGTGTACTATTGTATGATTTGTTATGGTCGCATGCCCTATGATCCTTGGCCCTAACTTACTCCACACTAGTCCCATGAAGTCTAGCCGATTTTTTTCACGCACAATTCATTGAAACTTTTTGGGTAACATCTTGGATTTCCTTCGCAGTTATATGTTATTACTTCGATCATATCGGTATTCCCTTGCCAACTCATGATCAAGTACTCATATTTTATCCCAGGAATATAGTTTAGGCCAAACACCTGTGACACTTAATGTCGTATTTTCATATGGAAACATGGACCCACATTTTTATTAAGGACCGATTATAATACACAATTAAAATACTGTTTATTCCTAACTTGTCTGCCTAAAAAAATGTCTGCCTCACTTGAATCGGTTAGCGAAATATTTTTTTTGTGGTTTTTACAAAAACGTTATTAAGTATATTAAAACTAAATTTTCTTTTAGTTATCTATCTGTTACAACCATTACAAAAATACAAACATTAAAAAATGAATCAAAATAGAAATTGCAATTAAACATTTAATACTTACGAAATTAATCACCTCATGCCCAAATATAGGTACGAGACGGCGGTAAAAAAAGTAGTCTTTATTTACTGTTTAAATTTCGAATATGGGAGCACCGTATGCACAAACTAAAAATCAGTTTCATACAATAGCAACAATACAAAGAGTACCGTCCCAAAACAGATCATATTTCAGAAAAGAATAAAAAATCAAAATATACATATGACTATTAATGTGAAATGTAAAATCTCAGTCAATAGGATAGTCGATTTTCTGGTGGTCCTCAAACAGATAATAATTAGAATCTAAGAATATGTGAGGTATGAGCTTTTTGCATCTAATCAAATGCAGGGCTTTATTTATTTAAATGTTCTAGGAGTCAGTGTTTGTTTTGGTTACATTTAATTTCAGATGCTGATTTATGTTATGTGTGACAAAGCTGTCACAGATAGAAGATGGCCGTCTTAGCGGTGCATTTTTAGACCTCCAGAACCCCACTACCGTGGGGAAGAATAACCTTGGTGTCAACCGAACCGAATTCAAGAACTGTGTTTAGTCCAGTGATAGTCGACCTATTAACAGATTAGTTTTGGTCTTGTTTTGGTAAAAAAATCCCTTAACGCTTATATACATAGAAGTAAAAGCTTCTGTGGAAGAGCTCTATCAACATTTAAACAATTTTATTTTTTTTCTGTGCATCAAAGTTTTATAGAATAGAATAGAATAGAATAGTAATAGAATAGAATAGAATAGAATAGAATAGAATAGAATAGAATAGAATAGAATAGAATAGAATAGAATAGAATAGAATAGAATAGAATAGAATAGGAATAGAATAGAATAGAATAGAATAGAATAGAATAGAATAGAATAGAATAGAATAGAATAGAATAAGAATAGAATAGAATAGAATAGGAATAGAATAGAATAGAATAGAATAGAATAGAATAGAATAGAATAGAATAGAATAGAATAGAATAGAATAGAATAGAATAGAATAGAATAGAATAGAATAGAATAGAATAGAATAGAATAGAATAGAATAGGAATAGAATAGAATAGAATAGAATAGAATAGAATAGAATAGAATAGAATAGAATAGAATAGAATAGAATAGAATAGAATAGAATAGAATAGAATAGAATAGAATAGAATAGAATAGAATAGAATAGAATAGAATAGAATAGATAGAATAGAATAGAATAGGAATAGAATAGAATAGAATAGAATAGAATAGAATAGAATAGAATAGAATAGAATAGAATAGAATAGAATAGAATAGAATAGAATAGAATAGAATAGAATAGAATAGAATAGGAATAGAATAGAATAGAATAGAATAGAATAGAATAGAATTATAATAGAATTAGAATAGAATTATAATAGAATTAGAATAGAATTAGAATAGAATTATAATAGAATTAGAATAGAATTATAATAGAATTATAATAGAATTATAATAGAATTATAATAGAATTATAATAGAATTATAATAGAATTAGAATAGAATTAGAATAGAATTAGAATAGAATTAGAATAGAATTAGAATAGAATTAGAATAGAATTAGAATAGAATTAGAATAGAATTAGAATAGAATTAGAATAGAGAATTAGAATAGAATTAGAATAAATTAGAATAGAATTAGAATAGAATTAGAATAGAATTAGAATAGAATTAGAATGAAATTAGAAGATAATTAGAATAGAATTAGAATAGAATTAGAATAGAATTAGAATAGAATTAGAATAGAATTAGAATAGAATTAGAATAGAATTAGAATAGAATTAGAATAGAATTAGAATAGAATTAGAATAGAATTAGAATAGAATTAGAATAGAATTAGAATAGAATTAGAATAGAATTAGAATAGAATTAGAATAGAATTAGAATAGAATTAGAATAGAATTAGAATAGAATTAGAATAGAATTAGAATAGAATTAGAATAGAATTAGAATAGAATTAGAATAGAATTAGAATAGAATTAGAATAGAATTAGATAGAATTAGAATAGAATTAGAATAGAATTAGAATAGAATTAGAATAGAATTAGAATAGAATTAGAATAGAATTAGAATAGAATTAGAATAGAATTAGAATAGAATTAGAATAGAATTAGAATAGAATTAGAATAGAATTAGAATAGAATTAGAATAGAATTAGAATAGAATTAGAATAGAATTAGAATAGAATTAGAATAGAATTAGAATAGAATTAGAATAGAATTAGAATAGAATAGAATTAGAATAGAATTAGAATAGAATTAGAATAGAATTAGAATAGAATTAGAATAGAATTAGAATAGAATTAGAATAGAATTAGAAATAGAATTAGAATAGAATTAGAATAGAATTAGAATAGAATAGAATAGAATTAGAATAGAATTAGAATAGAATTAGAATAGAATTAGAATAGAATTAGAATAGAATTAGAATAGAATTAGAATAGAATTAGAATAGAATTAGAATAGAATTAGAATAGAATTAGAATAGAATTAGAATAGAATTAGAATAGAATTAGAATAGAATTAGAATAGAATTAGAATAGAATTAGAATAGAATTAGAAGAGAATTAGAATAGAATTAGAATAGAATTAGAATAGAATTAGAATAGAATTAGAATAGAATTAGAATAAATTAGAAAAGAATTAAAAAAAAAAAAAAAAAAAAAAAAAAAAAAAGAATTAGAATAGAATTAGAATAGAATAGAATAGAATAGAATATAATAGAATAGAATAGAATAGAATAGAATAGAATAGAATAGAATAGAATAGAATAGAATAGAATAGAATAGAATAGAATAGAATAGAATAGAATAGAATAGAATAGAATAGAATAGAATAGAATAGAATATTTATTAATCTATTAACTATCACAATGGATAGATCAGACATGTCAGGGGGAAAATATATACACATGTAGAGTACATAGAGTCTTACAATTCTTGTATATTACAACGCACAGAAATTTAAATAGACAAACAATACACAGAAAATAAACATAAATAAGACATTATATATTGTTAAAATAGTCAATAAATTCATTAATTGAATAAAAACATTCAGTTGTCAGCATTTTTTTTAAATTGCGCCTAAATAAATTGACATTTTTTTAATTGTTTCATACGAGTAGGAAGTAAGTTAAAAAGTTGGACAACCAGCTGCAATAGGAGATTAAAAGACAGTATGATAAAATTTGGTTATAATTAAATTGTTTTGTGACGAGTATTATAGCCGTAATTATCGTTAAACATAAGCTCTTAAAATATAAGAGCTTATGTTTGTTGCAATAAATATTGATTAACAATTTATATAAATATATATGTACATGGTGCTGTAAGGATTTTATTGCTTTCGAAAATTTCACGACATGAGGATCTGAAGGGTATTTTGAAGATAAGTATAATGAATCTTTTTTTTAAAAACAAACACGCGCTGGAAGTCAGCAGCTTGTCCCCAGAGTACCACACAATAGCACCATAATGAATCAATTATCACTCAAATTAACTCCTAATCACGTATTGACTGCTCTGCTATATGCATTCAAAAAGTATTCTCATATTTGTTTGAGATCCACTGAGTTTCTGAAACTAATGAAGTCTGGAAAGTCCGGAAAATTCTCGTTTCGGTAGGAGAAATCCCCTGTTTCTATAAATAAAATATAAAATGTGTAAAATAATAGCACCAATTAAGTCAAATGTCAAATAATATAAGCCTATAGTTAATATCTGAATTGAATTTTAATTTAATTTAAATATTAAATGGGTCGTGGACAACATTGCACGAAGGAAGAACGTTTGTTCATAAACAAATTATTGGCTAAAGGGAAAACATACAAATTTATTAGGGAAGTGGTCGGATGTTCTAATAAATGATCAGTAATGCCAAGAAATTTAAAGGAAAAGAAGAAAAAGAGGTCGAAAGAAAAAACTTCAACTGATGAAAGAAGCATCCTAAGACTAACAAAAAAAAACTTTAAAACGTCAACTCAAACTAAAATGGAATTAAATATCAATATAGACACATCTACAATAAGAAGAAGGCTCATAAAGAAAAACTGGATGGCCAGAACTCCTAAGAAAGTACCGTTACTCAAGAAGAAACATCTTCGTGACAGAATCAAATTCGCTTGGGAACTTTTAAACTGGCCTCTCGCACAATGGACAAATATCCTCTGGACCGATAAGTCGAAAATTGAGTTATTTTGGACTCCAGGCTGTAGAACATTTGTCCGCAGACCAACAAGAGATGAACTTAAACCCCCAGTATACAGTCAAAACCGTTAAACATGGCGGAGCAAAAATTAATGTGTGGGGTTCTTTCCTGTATCATGGTACTGGGCCAATATTTTGGATCAAACCTACGATAACCGCATTAGTCTATGTTGATATAATGAGAGAAGTAATGTTAATATATGCCGCTCAGATGGGTCTTACAGCAGGACAATGATCCAAAACATATCGGCAGACTAGCAAAAGGCTTTTTTGCACAAAATCGAGTTCAGGTTATAGAATGGCCCGCTCAGTCACCAGACCTGAACCCAATTGAAAATCTTTGGGCAGATGTTGAAAAATCTGTTTTTTAAGCAAAACCAAAGAATACAGCAGAATTATGGTATGCTGTGCAATCAGCGTGGGAGGCTATTCCATTACAGCGTTGTCAAGCGCTGGTTGACTCTATGCCACGGCGTTGTGCTGCTGTTTTTAAAAACAAAGGTTATACAACAAAGTATTGATATGTTACAGTTTAACTTTTTGATTTTATTTGATTCCTTGTACAGTAATTTGTATGTTTCACGAGCGGTGCTATTTTTTTGCACAGTAAAAACATATTATAAGTTAACTGAATGTGCTACATTTATTTTTAGTTTATTTGGAACAATATGTTATATATTATGTTTTGTTGTATCATTACTCTTTTGTAATAAAAAGCTAAACCGATGCAACTAAGGCTTGCCTTTTATATTTCATGTTTTTAATGTAAAATACAGTCGGTGCTATTTTTATGTACAGAGCTGTACGAGTGCATAATATATATTTAGAAGGGCACCAACATTCAACGAGTTTTTGAGTGTATTTATTATGTAGTAACTTTTGCTAAGTTTAGTACACGCAGAATCCACATGTTCTTGTGGATGGGAGGTGGAGTCAAAGAAATACTCCGAGAAATTTAGCCATTTTAGAAGCTATTATTAAATTATTGTTGAAATTAAAAGATAAGTAGGATGGCATTTTGTATTTGTTGTGAAACTCAACTAGTACAGTTTTATTATAAGTAATTATTAATCTGTTTTTCCAACACCACGTCTGAAATTCCTTATTAATTGTCTCAATTTTATTTTTAATTTCCTCTTTAGAGGAATCTGAAACAATTGCAGAGAAATAGTTTACCGTGACTTATATGTAAAGGTAGATCATTGGTAAATAATAGAAATATTAGAGGACCTAATATACTCCCTTGTGGGGTTCCACAATTTAAATCAAATTCGTTTGATCTGAGATCGCTTATGTTAACAAAAAATGTTCTTTTCTCCAAAAAGGAAGTGAGCCACATATTAAGAGAACCGCGAATACCAAGACTGTCGAGTTTCTCCAACACAAAAAAGACTTGTAACAGTATCAAAGACGGGGATAAATATGAGTGCGTTCCTTTATAGGTGCGCAATCTTCCCAACAAGGTATAAAAATGATGTCGTCTGTAGGCCTCTTAGTCCTCAAGAGTCACTTTTAAATATCAACACAATTCTAAATGATTGCAAAGCGAATAATCCACGAACGCAAATTAACCCTTTACCCGGCGCACGGCGCGTGTCGGAACGGCGTCGGGGCGGCACTCGAACGGATAACGCAAATATTTGTATCCTTTAGAGAGTAATCGAGTGTGGAAGGGTAGTTTTTAGTGGTGCATCTGAGTACATCAATCGGCGTGTCGCGAGGCTGATATGCGAATATCTACTTTATGGGCCACCTGTTGATAGGCGCCCGCCGCCCCCGACAGACGCCCCGCGGCGTTCCGCCACCGCCGCCGCCGGCACGGTTTAACCCGCACTTAACGAAAACCGCCGCGGAAAAGTTCCCGCACGGAGAGATCTTCTCATGCCATTCAGAGACTCGACGCGATGCTATTCGGCGGCAGTATAATAACAAAGAATAGAACCTATTTTAGGTCATCTCATCAGTCATCACTTCATCACTCATCAGTGGTAATCATTACAAGATAATAATAACTAAATTTAATGTAACGAGTCCTTTGACATTAACACAGCACCACAAAAAAGTGATCTATCCAGCGAACCAGGCAGGCTGTCCCAAAAAGCAACACCAAGTCAAAAGGGGATTGCAGACCAGATCCTGATTGAACATCTGATAAAAAAATAGATGAAAGTTCTCGCAATATATTCGCTCTTGTAAAATTGGTGAAAATCGCTTCCATAAGTTAATATTTTTGTTCCGCGGCTTCAAATTAGACGATGGTTGATTTTTTTATTATACTCTACTGAATTACATTCCATTTGAATAAGCTATAACAATTTACAACAGTCACGGTACTTCCAAAAAAAAAAAGAATAGAAATTGTTTTTGAAAGTTTTGATTATCTTCGCCCAACTTTAACTATTCACCCTCTATATAAAATGTACCACATGGCATCTACAACCGCCCTCAAAAGTTGGCGCCTCTAATGTAGAATTGAAAATGGTAATAAAAGTAGCATCCTTAATTGTTAAAAGAAAGATATTGCTATTCAACCACAGCGAATCACTAATTTCGAAGTAATTTTCCAATGTAAATTTCGAGGTAATGTGTGAAACTAGATGTAGATTGTATGTTTTTTTCGGTTTTTCTGAACTTGTTGAAATTAAACAATGTTGGTAAAAATTTCCGAAATGTAGAAATTAAACAGTGGTAAAATTTTTTTAAATTTTCATAAAATTAAGCCAGTATTACGTTTTCTTCACCTTTAACGTTTCTCCATTTTACAAAACATCATGCGTGTCTTTCCTTGGATTTTACAGAAAAGACGCTTTTTTAAAGACGCCTCTCGGGATGTATTTAAAACATTTTTCCAGTTATTTTCCATGCTATTGTCATCATAATCCATCATTTGTGAAGTCGATTGATTGATTGCAAAAAGTAAGTTTGTTTGTCCCCAGACTCACCCCCTATATACATGTATTTTCAGTATTAAAAAAACGTGTAGCCCTAGGAAAAACAAAAATTATGAGTCGCCGAAATGCTAAATACTGTATTTTTGTAGTTCATTACAATGGGATGCAACTAAATCGATTTAAAAACGAAAAATACAGGTGGCCAGAAGAAAAACAAACATTGAGCGTTGCGAGTGTAAATATACTAATTTTAAATATAAAACATAATGCCATCCGGTGTTATCTGAAGATATTTTGTCTAGATCCTACGATTTGCGAGTTATATGTAAAAATTTAAATTTCGATTTTTTCCAGAACACCACTGGAAAATTTGCAAATCTAAACAGACCATCACCTAAGTTATCAATGCAATGCCCTTCGAAAATGTAGAAAATCTGTATATATTTTGGGGGTCGCTGCTATATTACCCATTTAACTCAGAAACTGATAGAACAAGAAAATCTTTGGAAAAATTTTTACATAGAATTTGCAGTTCTTTGGAATATGAAATTCTAACCTGTTAGAACTGATCCAATTTCAAAACTGAATTTTTTTGAACAGATTTAGAACGCCAGTATTTTCATATTCTTAATGATTTCGAACCTACTTTAGTAAATTTAAGGTTTTTAGAGGTTAGAGACAAATGGTGAAATAAAGAGATCCTGATTCAACGAGTCCGAAAACATATGGATGAGGTGGTGTAGTCTAGCAAACAACTTCTCCCATGTCCCTGTGTAATCGCAATGTTGGCCAGAAACTAGATTAATATTTGTCTTTGTACAGACCCCAACGAAAATTGATCTTCAATGACACAATCTCCAAGAAGCATGAAATTAATCTTCTGATCACTTTCTTTTTAGAATTAACATTACTTACTTTAGTTGTGAACTCTAGTTTCATGCATTCCCCTCTTTCTTTTGTATACTTCTAATTGTTATCTCTTTATTATGTTTTATCTATTAAGAATTGTCTAAAATCATAACTATATACAGACCTGCTCACCTAGTTTGCATTATAATGATTACAAAAGATAATTTAATTAATTTAAGAAGATAATTTAAGCATACTTTACCCTTCACATGTATAAATCATTGCTGAATAACTTTGTTAAAGTCGTAAAGATAATAACAGCCACTTAATGACCATAATATGAGGGCAATTAGCAGGCCACCTTCAGTTAGATAACTTTTGTGTTACCTTTGCGACTTTAAACATCTTATTTGTAGCGCCACATGAATTATAAGAACCCCAGAACGCTAAGAAATACGGATAATTAACTTTAATGAGACTATTAAAATGGTGGGGCAAGCAGCCATTACAAAAATTATGAACGGTTTCAAATTAGGGAATACTCGATTATCCTACATTTATGTGGCAACACTTGGTAACCTAGTGGAATTTTATGGAATCAAGTATCCCATGAATACAAATCTTAAGTAAAAAGGGTTTTTCAGTTCGGTTGCGAGGTGTCAACATCGTGACGTAATCATATTTTCGATGAATACACAGAAAATGTATGTACATAGTCTCCATGAAAGAGTCTGGAAATGGTGATAAAACGACTGAAGCCAGGACATACAGTTTAACTTAGGGCCAGTTTTACTCCCGGTTAACGCCGGATTAACTAATCAGATGGTAAGCATGAAAATGTGGACAGACATTACACATTAGACTGTACTTTCACAGTCTTGGCGTCTGGTTACTTAATCCGGCCTTAACTGGGAGTAAAGTATCGGTCCTTATATTGATTCCATTTTTAAATTGAACCTCATCGTTTTTTCCAGAAATAAATGGAAAATGATTCAATGAAAAGGTACCAGTCATTTGGGATGAGCATATGTTAGAGGAGTATTCTTGGGTGGAAGTAAGAGAAACTGACTCAAATGTATGCAAAAAAGAGGAGGAAAACGATACATTCTGAGTTTTTTGTGTGTATGAAAAACCTGTTAATTTGTTATAAAATGAAAATAAATATAGAGGGTGTCCGGGAATTAAGTGTACAACTTAATACCAGAGATTCCTCGCCACAAAAAAAAACGATTTAAACCAACTTGCATATAGCCTATGCTGCTTCGTTTAGCCGCTAGAGAGCCTCAAAATTTTTGGGATACGTCTTTAGTCCTACAATTGACGTTTTTTAGTGCTATACAGTGCGTTTTTTGAAATATAGAAACCTTAATAATGAATGTCGAGTGTAGTTTTTTCCTCGTATTTTGTTACTGCGTGAATAAAGGCTACTGATTTATTTAATCGCCTAAGAAAAAATATATTTCAAATGATTGCGTGCTTACTCTGTCAATAAATATACAATAGTGAAATAACCTGAAATAGTAGTCGACATTTGTCTTTAATGCAGGTGTCATTTAAAACTTCAGAATGCCTGTAAGACCAATTGGAGCATTTGTTGTAATTTAAAATAATATGAGTGCAGTTATTTAATTTGAAAACAGTGGCGGCAAAAATCAATTGAATTTTGCGAAATAAATATTTGTTTTGAAGTTTTTTGCTGTTACGGCCTTACACTTTGGTCAAGTAATCAGCCCGTAAACTATCATATGGGTCCCATGCTACGAGAATCTCAAATTTCACCAACCCCCACTGTTTGCAAATGAACTTTAATTATAAAACATTCTTACTTACATGCTTTATGTAACTAATTTTGCATTCAACGTAGTTAACATCGCCAAACCTTTCTAAAACTAAAAATAATTTTCCTTGCTAAACTGCTCATCCAATCAACATTTTGCAAAAAGTAAAAAAGCTTCGGGATCAAGTAGGCTATTCAATAAAAATCGATAGCATTATTCACAAAATTTGAGTAGAAAACTACACTCAACTTTCATTATCAGATATTTCTATATTTTCAAAAACACACTGTATAGCACTAAAAAACGTCAATTCTAAGCCATTTCCCAAAAATGGTCAAATTTTTGAGTTATTAAAGGAAAACTAATATTTTTTTGAGGCCCTCTAGCAGCTAAACGAAGAAACTTTGGCTTTACACAAGTTGGCCTTTTTCAGTTTTCTTTTAGGTCATTGAACTAATTGTCAGTGAATTTTCTAATTGAAATCTTGTCTTAACCTTAAAATGCCACACACCAATTAAAATCGTGAGTGAAACAGGAGGGCCATTGGACCCCAATGTAGAAAACTGTTAATAGCTTCTCGAGTTTCTCGAGTTTCAGATATTTTGCTTTGAAATTTTTATTTACCTACCTGAAAGTTTCTAAAACACTTTTCCATAAAAAAAGAAAGAAATGTATACAGAAAGGTAATGTATGGATAGTGTAGAGTGTAGCATTTAAAATGCTCCATGTTATTGTATAAAGAATAATATTTTAAACAATACATAAGTTATATATTATATGAAGATTACAAATACACGATACTAGGTAAAATTATAGGTATACGCTTTGGATTTGCATCCGGTATAGCACGCAGAATAGAATCAACTATGGTGGGTTCATGCAGAAATTTTTAGTAATAAGAATAAGAATAGTAATAAGCATAAAGTTAAACCTTCGTTTTATAATGACCCAGTTCATGCAGCAAATCCTTATTTTTAAAATTATTACTAAAAATTATGTTTACTGCATGAACTGGGTCATTATAAAACGAAGGTTTAACTTTTATGCTTATTACTATTCTTATTCTTATTACTAAAAATTTCTGCATGAACCCACCATTAGCGTTTACCCAGTCTCGATCAAATTCCGATACGGACAATGCAGTCACCAAAATATTTCTCTCCGAGAGTGTCGAATGTTTTGATAAATTTCGATAATGTGTTTCATGTCATTAAAATATATACACCCTAATTATTTTATATGAATTAGTATAACGTTTGTTACCCGCGTAGCCTCTCTAGTCAGTCTAATTCAATAAATTAATCTTGCATCTACCGTTTGGATGTCACTGACTATCGACCGATAATATCGAATCCTCACTTTACCTCAACGCGCCTGTATGGTGCTGCCCTTTCCCCTAGTTTTGTGTATTACATTAAAAATTCAAAAAAAGCGACCCGAATAAACCCATTTTTATATATCGCTTGTCCGGAAGAATAGTGGCACATCTCGAGAATTAGAATTTGCCAAGAAACGCAATTGAAAGTCATTATAATCTTTCAGTGAGCAATAGAGTGAAGTTTTTATATTATGTACTAGCGACCCTCCCCGGCTCCGCACGGGTGCACGCGGACTTTTTTGTAGACCTTTTTAAGGTGTACAATACTGTAGTATATTATTTTGATCTATCTCGAAGGGTTCAGCCAGCGTTTGCAATGTAAGCGCAAAAAATTGTGTTTATTTACGACATCACATTAGAAACCTCTAAAATTATCAGTGTTTCTCTACTATATTATGCATGTATTATACATATAAACCTTCCTCTTGAATCACTCTATCTATTAAAAAAACGCATCAAAATCCGTTGCGTAGTTTTAAAGATCTAAGCATACATAGGGACAGACAGACAGCGGGAAGCGACTTTGTTTTATACTATGTTATGATGATAATATAATTTCATATAAATGTAATATATAATTTTAAAAAACCTTTAGTCTATTAAATTATATTATACATAATATAATATAATTTAAAAAAAACTTCACTCTATTGTTCGGCGAAAGATTATAGTGACTTTCAATTGCGTTCCTTGACAATTTCTAATTTACGAGATGTGTCAATATTCTTCCGGACAAGCAATATATAAAAAAAGAAGGGTTTGCTGCGAGGAGCTGATTATTATGACAGCACCCAAAAGCTTACGGTATTGGTGATGATTCAAGTTCGGAAATTTGTGCTACAACGCAGGGCTCGACACAATAAAACTCTGTGATAATGAAAGTATAAACCGTATTTTTGAAAACCACAAACCACTTTTCTTCAGTGTGGTTCTCATTTTCATTCCTGTTTTCCGCAAGCTGTATTTTTTATAAGGCCACACAACACCAAAGATGAGTTTCGCCGTTTTTTTAACAATGAAACTAACCTATTTTTTATTCCTATTTTAGACCTTCTTCATTTTTACGTTTACATTTACGTAAACGTTTACAAGTCTTGCAAAATTCTTATTTTGCGTAAAGATACCCCTATTGTAAAATCTCACAGACGAAATGTCGGGATGAAATAAAAATTCAAATCATCATCAACTTTTACAGATCTCAAAATGTCAAGAAAATCGCAAGTGTAAAAATACTTTTTATTTACTGAGTGATTATGAAAAAAATTATATAATATCTGCCCGGAGGCAACTATTTTTGGAAAAAAAAGTTTTTCTTGAAGATTTTTTACCATTATAGCCTTCTACTTAGGTCTAGTAACCATCCCCTAAATTATGGTGTGGGTCCCATGCCTCCTTACGAAAATACGAGCATGTGAAATTTTATCCGCCGCCACTGATGTTGGTAGTCTTTGATATTAGACTTGGTGGTCGTCGATGTAACGATTGACCACCATTTGCCGTCCCTAATAATAAATAAAATATAAAAAACCCTAGGAAATTGCACCTTTACATATTGGCGATACATGTCATTGTGTAGAAGAGAATAAGTTAAGACACCAGTAAGGACAGACAGAGACAGTTAGACGCAACAGTCCCAATTTGAGTGGGACTCAGTACTTTTTCGCAGCTATGAGGGGTACATCGACTTAGCTGTATGAAACGAAATTCTTACGTAATTTTGACTTTTACAATTATCCCATACACTTAAAAGAAGTGTACGAACATAATTGTATTTGTTTTCAAATTTTTGTATTGCCTTAACTAACCGGTCTGCAAAAAAATAAAATTGAAGTACTGTAAAAAATAAAAAAATAAAAATATGAATCAACCCGGTTATAACACAAAAGAAAGAAAAAATGGCTATTGAGTAAGTTGTTCAAAAATGTCGCCCCTTTGTGCTTCGCAAAAACCTAGTCTATCGTAAAACTCAGTTCTTACGCGTTCTAACACTTCAGGGGAAATATTATTTAGGACTTGTACAATTCTGGTCCGTAAATCATTTAAATTTCGTGGTCTTTCATGTTCATGTCTGTAAACAGTTTGTTTTATTTGTTAAATATTTGTTGGCATTTAAGGAACCGTTTATAAAAAAATGGCCCAACGATGGAATCGCCTAAAATACCAACCCAAACATTTAACTTCTCGGGATACTGCGTACGCACAGGAATACTCAAGTGCTTATTTTCCGTAGACCATTAACGATATAATAATTCAATTCACACGTGCGCAATATAATTTATGGGCGGGGCGTCCCGCCTACATATTTTATTGCTACCCTATCTGTAGCCAGTCTGGCAACTATGGATATAATATTTCTCTGTCAGTTCCCTCTACTTGAAGAAGAGTTTATTCTTTGCTATCTTTTAATGCTCGGCTTTGAAATCTTGGACGTTCCAACCCTGTATGTAATATTATAACCCACGACTTATAAACTCCCGTTACTCGTCGTCGGTTGCTCCCAACTGAGTAACCGACAGCAATTACGTTGCCAGTTTTATATTATACAAAAAAATGGTACAATAGTCGGCTGTTAATTACTTATTCAAGAAATACGGCGAAGAAGAGGAAAAAGGCGCAGCCGACATATTCCTGCAGGCAATTAAACCGGCTTATCTGCATAAAGGCGAACGCTGGAGAAGGAGCCGGGCGATAGCGTCGGGACGAGGCCGCATATCCGCGGAACTGAATGGTGCCATAAATATCGCGGCCTGACAGGGCATCGCTACAAGTAGGCCATTCCTATGCACGGGAACAACCTTCCATCTAGACACGGCGAGATCTGTCACTCACAACGGCCATCATCCTCGTAGGACGCCCGGGACGGGAGCAGATAACGCAAAAAAGCTCACTTTAACCTTGCCCTCTCCTTTTGTTCCGTCGATGTTCCCCAAAGGGTGCGGTAATTTGCAAAAAAACAATGGGCCTCGGGAGAGGTGGAAGAATTACGCGCTGTGTAGTTAATGAGTAGACTATTATAAGTTTATATTATACAATGTGTCCCCACATCATGTTGTCAATCTTCCAGAAACGTAAAGCTTGGGTCCAAATGACATTACATATACATATTTATACAGGGTGTCCTAAAAGGCAACATCAAGCTGAAAGGGGGTTACAGATCCGGTCCTAACTGGACATATGACGAAAAAAAATAGATATAAATATCTTTATTTTCAAGAGATAGCCATTTTGGTAAAAATGGTGAAAAATCGCTTCTCTAAGTAAATATTTTTGTGCCATGGCTTAAAATGAGGGCCGATTACTGATTTTTTTATGTTGAGCCGAATTGAAAAAAATACTGCATGAAATCTACAACTACACTCAAAAGTTTGCACATTTAATGCAGATAGTAATTTCACTGTTAAAAAAAAAGATACTACTATTCAATAACAGAGAGTCATCAATTTAGAGGTAACTTCCCTATGTATGAAACGTGATGTAAATTGTTTGTTTTTTCGGTTTTTTGTATGAAAACTATGTGAGAACATTACAAATAAAAGAATTAACAATTTCAGGTAAAAAAGATAGTAATATTCAAAGTTTTTAAGCATTTTTCTACATATGTAGGTATATCCACACACAGTTTTCATACAAAGTATCGATAAAACAAACAATTTGCATCGACTTTGATATATCGTGGCAATTTTAGTAAAATTGCTGACAACATTTAAAGATATTACTCGTATTACCATTTTGGAACATGCGCCAAATTTTGAGGAGAGTTGTAGATTCTACATATGTAGTACATTTTTTATAAAGGGTGAATAGTCAGAGTTGAGCGATGATAATATCCAAACCCTTAAAAATTGATTTCTAAATTTTTTGGAAACACCGTAACTGTTGTAAAATGTTATGGTTTATTCAAATGGCGTTACTCAGTTCAATATAACAAAAAAAATCAAAAACCGGTCTTTATTTGAAGTAATGGCACAAAAATATTAACTTAGGGAAGCAATTTTTCACCAGATTTACAAAAATGGCTATATCTCGGAAATCAACACTTGCATCTAACTTTTTTGTCACATATACAGTCAGGACCAGTGGCGCAGCCAGGGGGGGCAAGGGGTCAGCCGCCCCCCCCATCCCCCCCCCCAAGCTAGCCAGCAACCAACAAAAAATCATGGTCGTTTTATGCATCTTCATACTTAATTGCATAATTTTTGGTTTTTTATACGTTTATCATTGTTTAATAAACCTTAATAAAAACACACTTTTCAAGATTTTTTGTTTTCACGGAATAATATCATATTGTGTATGCTACTACAAATCAGTGGCGGCTGGTGATAAAGGGCACAGGGGCACGTGCCCAGCCCAAATTTCAGTAGAAAATATTCCTTTGTGTTAATTTACTATAAATTACTGTTACAATAGTATCAGTTAATTGTATACGACAAACTATTCATATTCTAATTATTATTCCTTTTATACCCCAAATAATGATTTTTATCACATATATATGACAGACTATCGATCGAGCACCGAGCCACCGTACTCTGAATTCCTTGCATTTCGCGCGCGTGGGCACACAAATTGTGTGCCCACGCGCCGATTAAAAACGAGGGCTGGGAAATCCCTGCCCTCGTTAATTCGGTCGAAAATCAGCTGAACGGATCACACTTGTTGAGTGACCGTTTTTAGTGTTATTGTTTATTTTCTTCGCTGAGAAGTGTGTGTTTACTGTTTTTGATTGTGAAACGTTTCAAAATGAATTCGGTTAGGAAGGCCGATAACCAATTTGATTATTTCCAAAACAGACGTAGGAAAATCGCGAAATTATTCACGAAATTTTAATAGTAGTGTCTATGACAGATTTAAGTGGTTATATGGGTGTCCTAAAAGAAACAAACTGTTTTGTTTTATTTGTTTAGTGATGGGTGGCAACCGAAGTGCATGGGCTCAAGAAGGGGTGAGTGATTTAAAACATTTAAAGATATCATGAAAATATCAGAAAGTGAAAGGTGCTTTTCTACTTTAAAAACGCGTTAAGACATTTTTAAGAAATACCATGAACCAAGACAGACTTACAGCATTGGCTATGTTGTCCATCCAGAAAAAAAAAATGGTGTAAAAAAACTAACGACAGGCGAGCTGATTTCCTCTAGAAATAACGGTAAGATACCTATATCAAATTTTTTTCACATGTTGCCACCCATTATTTTAATATTTTTATGCCCTCAATATACGTGATTAAATATTATTTCAAAAAAGCTACCAAATCCCAAAAATTATTCTTGTGAAAGTCTATATTTTTTGTATAAAAGAATTCTTCATTGAAATTCCTGAAGTCAGTAAAGCGCATGACCTTGAAAATTTTAAAAATTTTCGCCTGCGGCGCCATTGGTAGCTAATGAGTAATCCTACTGACACACCTGTGCCCACCCATGTAATACACCCACGAGCCGCCACTGCTACAATGAAAATAAAATTTGACTGGGAGACTCGCCCCCCCCCCCCCCAAGAATGTTTTCTGGCTGTACCACTGGTCAGGACTTACGGTTAAAGTAATTACTTGCTACTTTATAAAATAGCTGAATAGTATTATGAACTAATCGAATGACAAATTCGCAGAATTTTCGCAGAATATTTTTAATAACTACGAACGGTTGAACGGTTGCTAACGTACAAACTTGAGGATACGCAATAACATTTGCTTTTATAATTCAGCTTGCTTGATTGTTTCATTGACTTATGAAGCAACTAATATTATCGTTGATTCCTTATTTACGTTAGGCCAAATCAAATATTTTCTTTATGTGGATGCCTTTATGTTTTATTCGATACATATCTACACATAACTGATACTTATAGTTATTAACAAGGTACTTATATGATACTTATATGATAGTACAGTAGTAATTACTGAACTGAACAAAAATAATTCGTAAAAGGATTTTGATTCTATATTAAGACAAACCAAACTGCACAAACGGAAACACAGGAAAATATCACTTGCTAGAACCAAGTTATATTATTGGGACATGTGACATTTACTGTTGCAAGTGTATGTTGCAAGTGTGCAAGGCATTCGCACTTTTATTTGTACAATTTCTTGTGCACTGGCAACGTACCACATCCTTAGGGCACGTTTCCACTGCACGCTATGCAATGCTATGCTATGCCATGCGAGGCGATGCTAGTAAAACAAACATATGAATATTTATCTAAATGTTCTGACAGCGTGCTATCCAGAGCGATGCGACGCAATGCTAGTAGCGCCTAGTGCGAGCGTGTGTTTGAAAATCAAATTTGTTTGATTTTATCGCGCTAATTAGCCCAAAGTAGACAGTATCGTGTAGCCATTTGTACCTATTGCACGCATGGACGTTGAAAAATTAATATTAACCGTAAGAGCTCGACCTCCATTATGGGATCAGCGATCCAAATAATATAGTAATTTTTTGTAACAATAGAGAGATGCCATTCAGTGTATATTGAAGTGTTTCTGAAGACATGCGAAAATACTCATGAAATTTGTTGGGATCCGTTTCAAGTTCTTTAAAAGATGGTGAACCTCTCCAAATCGTCTTCTACCTTTATTAATTGTATGGATCCAGAGGTTTCTTTTCCAGACTCTTTTTTTATTTTTTTTATTTTTTTCATAATCATGTAGTATTTTAATATAGAGTTTTCGATCAGATAATCACTAGTATTCATGACCGATCGCAACGAAGCACAAAAACTCTCTGATTGCCGGATAGGGGTGTATGTGAACACGTCTGATTAAAAAAGCAAGAAATATAGCAACGCATCGCCTCGCATGGCATAGCATAGCATCGCATAGCGTGCAATGGAAACGTACCCTTAGGTTGTACCTAATGTTACAGTCCGAGCGTACTTATACTTCGACCAAAGTAAAAACCGATGCACATCACCGATGACGCTATTAAACCACCACTACATACCACCACTCAATTATACTGAAATGAAAACCATAATGGAATGTTTTATTGAATTTTAAATTTTGCGCTTGATATTCGTTGTTATGCAGTTGGTAGCAGATCCGAGGTTCCCGTGTTATATTACTTGACATTTATTAACACTTTGAAATTATCTGAACCTTACATTGACTTCTTAAAATCACCATCACCTAGAAAGCGTAATCGTTTCTACTATGTTAAATACTGTCGCATTGAATCCAAGTGCTAGTCGTAGGTCCAAAATTTAAGCATGACAGATTTTTTAAAAAATGACTGTTTTGGAAAACGAAAGGCACAAGAATCGAGCTATTTTCGAGCTCTTCAATCTGATTTTCGAGCTGTCTGTAGCATGCACCGTTTTTCAGAAAATTGGAAAATTATTTTTTTGTCGTGCTAACATTACATCTGTCTGACGTTGTGAAATTGATTCTCTAGAAAAAAACGGAAGGCACAGGAATTTCGAGCTATCTTCGAGCTCTTGAATTCGATTTTCGAGCTTTCTCTAGCTCTTACCATTTTCCAGAAAATCCAGGAAAACTGATTTTTCGTGCTAGAATTACACCTCATTTTGAAAACTATGCAACGCAGAAGAAAATAAGAGGTACACGTATTTCGAGCTATTTTCGAGCTCTTCAATGCAATTTTCAAATTCCCTCTAGCTCTTATCATTTCTCGTAAATTCGGAAAAACTGATTTTTTGTACAATTATGTGTTTGCATTTTTGAAACTATGACCTCAAGAAGAAAACAAATAATACATGAATTTCGAGCTATTTTAGAGCTGTGCAATGCAATTTTCAGACCCCCCTCTGGCTCACGCCGTTTCCCGGAAAATCAGGGAAAACTGATTTTTCTTGCTACGATTACACTTCAATTTGAACACTATGCCTTGCAGAAAAAAAAATAAAAGATGCGCGAATTTCGAGCTATTTTCGAGCTCTTCAATGCGATTTCAGACCCCCCCCCCTCTGGCTCACGCAATTTCCCGGAAAATCAGGGAAAATCAGGGAAAACTGATTTGCCGTGTTATGGTCACAACTACATTTTGAAAAACTATGGACGTCTGAGAAAAACAAACGGAACAGAATTATCGCGATGTTTATTGCAGCTTTCAAACTCTGTCTAGCTCCTACCATTTTCCGGAAAATACGAAAAACTTAATTTTTAGTAAAATGATGTGATTGCATTTTTGAAACTATGACCTCCAGCCTACCTTTTATTTTCTTCTGCAGGGCATAGTTTTCAAATTGAGGTGTAATTCTAGCACGAAAAATCAGTTTTCCTGGATTTTCTGGAAAATGGTAAAAGCTAGAGAAAGCTCGAAAATCGCATTCAAGACCTCGAAAATAGCTCGAAATTCCTGTGCCTTCCATTTGTTTCTAGAGAATTAATTTCACAACGTCAGATATAATGTTGTAATGTTTACAACGTCAGAATGACAAAAAAATAATTTCCAATTTTCTGAAAAACGGTGCATGCTACAGACAGCTCGAAAATCGCATTGAAGAGCTTGAAAATATCTTGAAATTCTTGTGCCTTTCGTTTTCCAAAACAGTCATTTTTTTAAAAATCTGTAATGCCTAATTTTGGACCTGCTATTCGTAACATTTATAATAATTGTTATTTATGTACAAAAAACTACACTGCACTATTTGCAACTGAATGGTGTTTGTGAGAAAATATTTCTACTATTTTTTTCCTCCCATTAAAAAAAAAGACTACTTACTTTTGCTACCAGTTTTTCTTTTCTTTGACTTTATTTCGGAATACTGAATAATTTTATAACAATGTGGCCTCAGTGCGTTCTAAAACTTAAACACGTGTTTGATGACGGGCATCCGTTTTTATTTGGTATAAAGTATAGATTACAGACCTATACTTGCCAGTATAGGTAGGCACAGTATGTACCGAATAAAACATACAGGCGCCCACATAAAGAAAATGTTTGATTTTGCGTAATGTAGGTGAATAACCAAGGACAATATTGGTTACTTCATAAATTAGCTAATGAAACAGTATCTTGTATTCATGATTATTAAGTTTATGCTTTAACCAAACCCTACGGGTAGTTTACAATTTACAAACTATCCAAAAGCGACTGTTACATGTATACTTTCTCTCGGGTTTGTACTTGGCTAAGCTTGGCTTTTAAAATACCTACTAAAACTTTTATACTTTAATTTGTTTATGCTTGCGGTTCTTGAGACATTGGGCCGTTGCCACACTTATCAGAACTGTAATTTGTTTTTGGTAAGACACGCCCTTGTTAAAATATTCGCTCTCGCACAAGGTAGTAAATTAATATTTCTACAAATAACTATTGTAGGGCTTATTTAAAATTAGTTGGTAGAAAGGATCGCTGACAAGACTCGACATTGTTCTGATATTTCTTTGTCGTTATATTATCTGCCTCATTCCATCCATCAACGTACACAGTTGTATTTTCTTTGGGGTGTAAATAGTGCAGTAAAGTAAATTTTTGGATAATGTCAATGGTGATAATTATTAAATAATTATGATAATACAATAATAATAATAATTTGATAATTATGACAATGATTTAATATTAAATATATAGTAGTTTTAGAATAAGTGATATTAAGTCGCATATATGTAAAGCAACCAGACATTTGATTTGTAACATATTTGTTTGTTTGCATTTATACAGTATGTCCCGTTTTTTAGGTTAACACCCTTGGAAAAGTGAGAAGGATGTGGAGTTTCTGCAAGCCATTTTTTTTCAGTTAACACCCTGGAAGGTGATCATTTCAATACATATTACCATATTATTAATATGTTCAGACCAATAAAAATATTTGTCGGTCAAATTAAGTACCATATGGATAATGGGTATTTTGATGGGTAGTAAATAGCCGAGTATTATTATTTCTTTATAAAAATATGCATAATACAACTTTTTCAATAAACGACCCCTACAAAAAATCAATCACCACACAGCGTTTTGAGCATATAATTGGTTATGTTTCTCAATAAATGAAATAACACTGTTTGGTGCAGACAACTGAAATCAAACGTCCTGTATATAACCCGCAATACCCTACAATGAGTACAATGAGACTTGCGACCCCATACTTGAAGGTAATTTTATTAAAATCATAAAGTTGTAGTTTTATTGTGCTTATTTCTTCCTCGTTAAATTAAAAAAATGTGATTTTAAAACTGTATGTCGGCCTACTTCCATATAGGCATTTTCCACCGAGATTTAGAACAGACTAGAGGGAATGTAGGGGCTACGATTTACAAAAATTATATATCATCAATTTTAAGAGTAAAAGATTTCCAGATGAATTGTTTTAGCATTGACAGCAAGTATTTGTTGCCATCAAATTTGAATAGCATTACAAATAAATATAAAATATAAGGCACCTTATATACTATCAAACTGTAAGTTAAAAAAAGGCATGCATTCAAAACCAGACAGGAGCAAAGCTTGTCTAGTTTTCTGTAAAGAAATTCTTGGAGACCTAGATTAAATACACAAATGGATATAAGAGTATTTGTATCCATCATTTAAAAATTAAGATTTGAAACATCATACTTCATATTATAACGAATAATTCAAATTGAACTAACGAGATGTCTAAATTACTCTAATGAAGAGTAATAATATATAGATATAGTAATAAAACCAAAAACAATTTATTATCCGTTAAATTTTTATTTACAATGTAGTTGAAACATTTATATAAAACATGTATAATAAAACACAAGGCCTCTTGAAGTTGATGGTACAGATACCTCTTGAAATGATGATTCCTCCATAACATTCACCACTTCTGTGATTTCACTACTCATTTGTTTTGCCTCACTTATTTAAAATGGCGATGGACTACATTCCATTGGCTCGTCATAATTTACTGGTGCTAATAAAAGCGTTGGAACATAATTTTCTCTTAAACGTACAATGTCACACGCAGAAGTTCTGTCAAAGCACTCTTCGACGAAATGATCCAAGCAAACAACAGCTTGTTTAGAAAGTGAAAGTCATTGCTTGCGTCCCATCGTTAACAATCAAGTTGACCGTCTCGTTTCATTTTTCAGCAATCTACAAACAGAAATAGAATATTATAGAAAATGTGCTAACATCATCAAAGAATGAATTAATTATATACATAGGACAGCATATTGTCGTCATCAAAAACATACTCTAATAAAATGGGAAAAAAACATATTTTCTGAAACTACATTATATTGGTCATAGTAAAACAATTATGTCTTTAATCACTGTAATAATAAGCAATTTTAAAGTAAATACCAGACAAAAATTGTGCCAATTTTTGATACTGAATAAGAAATAAAATTATTTGTAAAAGAGGTCAATACAATACTTATTGTAAAATACGGACCTGTGAAATGTCACTCCCGGCATATTTTCCTTATTTGTCTGGCTCTTGCCGCAGTCCTGCACTATACACTTTGTCATAATGTTTGGTTTTTAAAAAGACAGATAACTATTCAAATAAAACGCAAATTTTTCCACACAAAACGAAATACAATCAAAAATCACTTCGCAACACTTTGCCTCGTTTACGGTCCCGCCAATATGGCCGATTGACATTAGGCATGCCAACTCAGAAATATGCGCATTCCCTCTAGTCTGTTCTAAATCTCGGTGGCATTTTCAGACCATTGACACATTCGATAAAATGGCGAATGCGACAGTAGTAAAAACATCTTCCTATTGTGAATATATAGGTATACAATCAGATCACATACGTTTCAGCAATACCTACCTATGTCGCACTCGTCGTTTTCCCAAAACTGTATATACGCTGGAGAAATTCGTAGTATTGTGTCTCTAAGAAATTGTTCAGTCTGAAAAAATATGCTGAAACTAATTCAGGAAGCTTTTCTACAGCAACTTGGTGAGGTGATTTCTGGGAGCGCACGATCAAAATATCTATAGACATTTTACGAATAGCTAGAAAAGGTCCTCATATAGTACGAGATCCGACTGCACGATTTCTGCCCTCATATTATAGAATGAGATATGTCGAGAATTAAGTCATGTATACTTCTGTTTAACTAAAAGAGCGAACAGTGTATAATTTATTCCGGCCGCAAATAGTCGAAATATTACTTTATTTATCATCTTATATTTTATAATACGACGAAGACAAATATTGTTAATTAAATGAAGCACCATTACGAAGGAAACGATTCAAGATATAATTAAAAAAATGGGTTTGCATCTTGCATCCCTGTCTACCACAGTCCTTGGCAGCCTCCCCATTTATACAGGATCCATACAGAACTTGACACTGTCACTTGATGTGATGAAACCTGGACGCCCAACTCGATATTCCATCTCCGAGTTTTCGGAATAAGTTCGACAATGTTAGAAAGTCGAACGAGGCGTCAAAAAGTCGGGCAAAAATCAGGAATCGGCTCGAAACCGTTAGAAGTTTGTCAGTAGAGTGCGAGCATGTCGATGACCTCTTCTTATGCGAGACTGTCGATCCGTTTAGGCTGCTATGTAAAAAAAATCAATGTGATGAAATGTAAATGCGTTTATGCAATGCAAAAATTTTCATTTATTTCGTCCAATTTTCCCGAAAAAAAACTCGCTACGCACTAAAAAAAAGGACGATGTCGACCCCTACACGGTTAGTCGAGACAATTTGCATTCCTCTTTTTTCAAGAGACAACTTTTTTCGATTTACGGTTCGGCAGAAGAATTAAAAAAAAAACTTATGAGGACAACACATTATGAGGTCATAAAATAAATATTATGAGGACAGAAATCATGCGGTTGGATCTTGATCCAACCAATAATAGACCAAGCAAACTTAATAGACCAAGGTCTATTAAGTTTGGAAGATCTCAGTTCAAAGTTATTTGTAATTGTAAATCAATAGCCAACTCTAGACCACTTACCATTTCGAAAAGTCAAGATCTTGTTGCACTAACTCCATCTATATTTATTCATTAAATTAAAGGAATAGGTTGCACTTGATATTGATGTTGTCGAAGCAGAAAGTTACAAGAAGCATTGGAAATATTGTCAGAAACTGAAGATTAGGAAGAGGTTCAGGAATGAGTATTTAGAACAGATTTCATTATTTTCAAAAAAATACAGAGGAAAAGAAATTAAGGGACTACATCCACCTAGACACTCTGAAAAAATCTTTTCTTTACATTTTCTTATTGTATATAGTCTTAAGAATGACCCCTACACAGTTTAAGCCGATATCTCAAAAATGCTCGGAGATACAAAGCTTTGAATAACACGCGCGGAACGTCTAATGCTCCTACCAGCGCGCAACAATTATTGCCGCCCCTCGTCACGCTAGGACGAATCAACCGAAGACGTTCAAAATCAGCCTCAAATGATGCCCAAATTGCAGAGGAAGGTGTCCTGTATGGACCCGGAATCGCTGATTAGAGGTAAAGTGCATATATAATACGTTAATGCCTATAAATCTGTACCAAAACTTTGCGTTTTTCTCAAAACTGTATTTTTCAAAGCGGTGCCGCTTATGTCTCGAGAACCGATCGAGAGATTTTTATGAAATTTGGTACAGTGGCGTAAAAAACCGGTATCTCTTGATTGACGATCTCACTTTTTTGAAAAAAATTAAAATTATTTAAACAAATTACGATCAAAGGGGATAAATGAGGGGTTTCGATAAGACCATTTACCGGCCCCTCTGAATTTTTTTTTATTTTAATATTGTGTTTATAGGACTACACTTAAAATTTACAAACATATATAGAATCAGCCAATATTCGCTATATTTATGTGTTTAAGGTATATGTTTGATTTACGGTTGATGAGAATGAAGTGACAAAATATTAATAATTATAATTAATATTATAATTATCGTTTTTTTTTTTTGACAAAGCAAACTTACGTAAGGTGCAGAACGTTCCCCGATTCTCCGTTGCGACAAGTGTTCCTAGACGGCATGGACAACTGACGCATGCGCAATAGCGGGGGCGGCACCTAAGCGCGCATTGGCGGAAGAGTCCGAGCGTCATTCAAACGCACAAACTCTGCTATCCAGCGCACCACGAGAGTTCAGGCAGAGTTCCGCCAATGCGTTCTTAGGTGCCCCCCCGCTATTGCGCATGCGTGAGTTGTACGTGCCGTCTAGGAACACGGGTCGCGACGTCTCGTTTATAAGTACTAAAAAAAAATCAAGGGCTAAGTTGAAGTTTTGGAAAGAAAAATATAGTACAATCAGTCAATCAATACATTATTAAATATTATCTGAAATCCAATTCATTTATTTTTTACCATGAGCGCAGTATAGTAACACGTCAGTGTTTATGTATGTAATAGCGTATGTATTTGAGCACCATATATATGAAAATCGCTTTGTTACTCGGTTGCGCTCTATATGAAATAACTAGATAAAGATTGCAAAAAACTACAAAAAATGACGTATTTTTGTAAAACAATTCAAGTTAAGTGGTTCTTTTCATAAAGATCCTATTAAGTAACACAAAAAATATATGTGTTTTTGAAAACTTTATATTTTTCACATTATAAAAGAAAATAAGAATTATCTAGATAATAAACTTTAAAAAATATGATTTAGGGGGGCTGATAAAGGGCCTTATCGAAACCCCTCCTTTAGGTACATAAATTTCGAGCCTTGCCAATCGATCTTTTAGAGCATAATTCTGATGATTTGCGATCATCAATCAATTGTATATGTTAGTAACTTATGTGTTAAAAAATGTGTTCTCTGATTTCAGACGATTGGTTTTAGAGAAGGGGCACCTATATTTAGCATTTTTAAATTACTTGGGTGTAAAATGAAGGCAATAAAATTACTTAATTAATTTAAAAAAAAACGCGTTTTATTATCTTTTACCGTTCCCGAGAAAATGAGTTCCAAAGTTCGACCTTATTTTTGAGCTTCTAGGTGGATGTAGCCCCTTAAAGGAGCTATTAATTTAACTAGTAAGGACAATATACAAAAACTGATTGGTCCTTAGGTTTAGTTACCGAGTTGATCCCTGGAAAAAAGTAGTAACTGTAACAATATAAAAACTGCTACCAGTTATTTGTTTAAACCTCTATAAAGAATTTTTTCCCCTGGAAGTTGAATTTAATATGTCCTAAGGATTTGGATACTTAGGACGATTGGAAGAGAATTAATGTTCCTAGAGTTGTCAAAAACAATGACAATAGCAAAGATTTGATGTTGACAATGACTTTAAAGTTGAAAGTGCATCCCCAGAAAGTGGAATTAAAATTATTCATATCAGATATGGCAAAGTATCGTCAAGATTTACAGTCAATCAGCCTTTTACCTTTTTCAGGCGAGTCATGGTGTGAGGATGTAGAAATTAGTTGTTGATTACATTGAATTACATTATCAGTCAAGTAGTAAAAAAGTCAAAAGGTGAAAGTAAAAACTTAATTTTTGTTATATGTATTTGTAGTAGTATTTGAACATATTATTTATCTTCCTCAATATTTACAAGATAGACCATAATCTGCACAGCTCCTTTTATATACATCATTAAATATAAAATAAGAAAATTTAACAATATTTATTGACTTTCACAAGCCTGCAGCAACAATAAACTGGTTAACATAATACTTTATAGACTTAATTCTTAATTCGAATAACTACATAATTATCAAAACAGGAATTACAAAAATACATTTACAATAATTCATTATAAAACTTTACAACAGCAAATAACTACTGGTCTAAGAATATAATGCTATCCTTTTTTAGAAAATAAATTATTAAATAGGGGATCATCAATATTCACCGATGGTAAGTCAAACTTCATATTTAATAAAGCACTTGTTGTCTCTTTCGAAGTGTTCACATGCTGATGGATCCTGAAAGATAAAAACACATCGGTCGCAAAAATTTTAACTACGGTGCACACAGTTAAAAAACCCTACACTATTAGAAATAAAATGTGATACATAAAAAAAAACTAAAATAGTCTAGTAATAGTAAATAAAAGTATATTTAGCTACATCCACTCTCAAAACTTCGGCAGCCATTTAACTGCCATCTGTCTGTCACAAATCTGGCTTTTGAAAATTGTGTAATAGGGTATAAATTAAGAATTCAAAATTAACCTTGGAAAATCTTGGAAATTACATATTTTCTAAAAGAAATATTCACAAACAAGTTGCTTACATTGATTTTAAGAACCAAATAACATGCCACTGAAAAAAAAAATGCATCAAAGCCGTTGGAGAAGAAGGGACTTAGTAGCCATGTTGTAGTTAAACTGTTATTATTTTGATCTTTGTCAATATTTTTAGTCAGATGGCTGGCCCACTAACCTGATGTTATTTGTAAGTATAATATATTTTATTAGTCCAAGAGCTAGTGACGCACGTTTCATGAAGTGTTTGATGCACCTTGAAATTTTGTGAAATAGTATCTACTGGATAGATGAGCAGGTAAACATGTGTTGGCTTGACCTACCTGGGGACACCAGGTACTGCGCATAAGGGAAAGGTGTAAAAAATATGGGCCAAAAAAAGTTTGATTCAGAGGCCAACAAACACTAATCGAAATTTAAGATAATTTAAAACACAAAAATAAATAAGGCAGACACTTTTGAGGGGGTTAACAGGTAAAAAAAAACCCCAAAGTTATTTTTTTTTAAAATACAAAATGAAGTGTTTGATTCACGCTGAAATTTTAACAGCGTATTAGTTACATATAATAAAAATAATTACAAAAAGTCAGACACTTTTTCTGGGGTTTAATTATCGGCAAATATGAAAATGAATGTTGCTTATAATAGAAAGAGATAGGCAGCTCATGGTCGTAGACATGAGTGAGAGCACTGATCATCGGCATAGCATCGGCAAGGTCTTTCTATGTGCTCTCATTGGCTGTTGGTCTCGTGTTATTGTACAGCTGTACCGGCTATACATTTTCAATTCATATTTCGGAGCCAGTTTACTCTACTAGTTGTGTACTGCGTTGTTGTAACCACTTGTTTTAATATTCTCTTTTTCTTTTTTAAGCGTCGATTCTACAGGAGAAGAATCAGAGGACAGCGATAACGGCAAAAATTAAAAAAATACACTTAAATTTTTAATCAAGTATACGTATACCTAACCTATATTTTTTTATAATAATAATAATGAATTTATAAAATGTCTCATCAATAATAATCATGAGATTTTTAGAGAGAGTCATTTTTGAGAGCAGTAATTTTTTTTAATCCAATAAACTATGAATTAAATTTTTTCATTATAATTTACTTTATTATTGTACGATTCTACTATCTTGAGATATTAGAAGTTTACAAATACGTTATGATCCAAATAAACATTTTTTTTTAAATTTTACTCCAAAATATGAATTTAAAATGTATAGCAGGTACAGCTGTACAAGAACACGTGACCAACAGCCAATGAGAGCGCAGTGAAAGACCGTAGCTACGCCGGTGATCAGTGCTCTCACTCATGTCTACGACCACGCGCTATCTATCTCTTTCTATTATAAGCAACATTCATTTTCATGTTTGCTGATAATTAAACCCCAGAAAAAAGTGTCTGACTTTTTGTAATTATTTTTTATTATGTGTAACTAAGACGCTGTTAAAATTTCAGCGTGAATCAAACACTTCATTTTGTATTTTTAAAAAAATAACTTTGGGGTGTTTTTTTTTACTTGTTAACCCCCTCAAAAGTGTCTGCCTTATTTATTTTTGTGTTTTAAATTATCTTAAATTTCGATTAGTGTTTGTTGGCATCTTAATCAAACACTTTTTTTGGCCCATATTTTTTTACACCTTTCCCTTATGCGCAGTACCTGGTGTCCCCAGGTAGGTCAAGCCAACACATGTTTACCTGCTCATCTATTCAGTAGATACTATTTCACAAAATTTCAAGGTGCATCAAACACTTCATGAAACGTGCGTCACTAGCTCTCCGACTATATGGACAGATTAGAAGTGCGTATGGTGGAAAATTTGATCACTAAATGAGTTTATGTGATGGAGGCAAGGTAATCTTCATGGTAATGACTAGTTTATGTTAAATATTAAAATATTGGTTATATTTGGTTATATTGGTTATATGTAGTTCAAGATTATCCTTCAATATTATTACCTCTCTACTTTTAGAATGAAAATTCTCTCACCTTTTCATGTGAGTCTTTAAACTATGCTCTTCAGAAAAGCTATTAGCACAATATAAGCATGAATATGGTCGATATCCAGAATGCAACTTGACATGCTTACTAAGCTCATCTTGAGTAATAAATGCTTTGTCACACTTAATACATGGAAACTTCCTGTCCTTCCCATGAATGTTCCTTTTATGTTTCCTCAAAACATCCTTTGAGGAATACATTTTGTGGCAAATATCGCACTCTAGACTCGTACACTTCTTGGTCTTCCTCAAATTATCTTCGCTAGTATTTATATCGCTTTGTATTTCTGAGGAGGGCATGGAAATGACATCGACATTATTTTTCGAATTATCAACATTGAGAAGTGTTACATCATCCAGAATCAAGGGTTCACTATCATTTGTCAAGATCACGCCAGACATTTGCAATTGCTGAAGTAGTGTCACTGGGTCTATAGATACTTGATCTTCAGGTAAGCTGGGTAATAAATTATCAGGAGGCCCTATCAGATTGATGATACCTGAGGGAAGGCTTTCAGAAGGTGCATCCTGCTAAAATAAAAAGCAAGATTAAATCTAAATAGCGTGATTAAATCTAAACTCCTCATTATCCATTATTAATGTGACATTTTTAAAAGTGACATTTGTGACAGCTCACATTTATTAAGTTTTATAGTTTACATACTTAGTTTATTTAGTTTATACACACTAGCTATTAGTAAAGAATTGTATAGAATGACATATTGAATATTCTGGATGTCAAAAGAATTTTCTAGAAATGTAGAAACTATAAATACTGGTGTTGTTGCTAGGAGTGAGTTAGTTATGTTTTGAATGTTACATGGTTAAGACCCACGAGTTGTAAAGTGTTAATAAAAGTGTTTAGAAGTGAAGAAGTAAATCATTTAAAGAGAAATTCGTAACATTTTGGTGACAGCGGTGGGATTAACGAAGAATTTGAAGAGGAAAATTGTATATGGTGAATACGAGGGCAACAAGATACGACGAGGAAACGACGACGATGGATGTGAGTGAGATACTAAAATTTTTGCAACAAGGAGAAGAAAAGCGACAGCAAGAGGATGAAAAGCGACGACTGGAGGATGAACAACGACGGCAGGAGGACCGTGAGGAGGCAGAAAGGCGAGAGGAAAAGCGACGACAGGAGGACGAACAGCGGCGACAGGAGGACGAACGGCGGCGACAGGAGGACCGTGAGGAGGCAGAAAGGCGAGAGGAACAGCGACGGCAAGAGGACGAACGGCGGCGACAGGAGGACGAACGACGACGACAAGAGGACCGAGACGAGGCGGAGAGGCGTCATCAAGAAATTTGCGAGTCTCAACAAATAATAAACACCAGGTTGAATGCATTTTCTGGGAGGATTGATGGCGTGGAACAGCAGATTGATCAGGTAGGCCAAAAAGTCAATAGAATTGAGAAGGAGTTTCAGGAGAATAGGGAAGAAATCGAAAGAAGACTCGAAAGAAGATTGGAGGACACCAAACGGCAGGTACAAAAAGAAATACTGGAAAGGATAGAAGGGCTGGAGCACCAATTACATCGTACTTCAATAGCCGATTCAGGAGATTGTTCGACCTCACCAGCTACTCCGTTACAACATTCAAGCCTTATGCATACTGAAAGGTCAGTACACAAAATGCTTAAGCCTCCTACGTACTGTGACATTTGTAAAAGTGACATTTGTGACAGCTGACATTTATTAAGTTTTATAGTTTACATACTTAGTTTATTTAGTTTATACACACTAGTTATTAGTAAAGAATTGTATGGAATGACATATTGAATATTCTGGATGTCAAAAGAATTTTCTAGAAATGTAGAAACTATAAATACTGGTGTGGTTGCTAGGAGTGAGTTAGTTATGTTTTGAATGTTACATGGTTAAGACCCACGAGTTGTAGATTGTTAAATAAACGTGTTTGAATTGGAGGTGAATAATTTGAAGAGAAATTCGTAACATTTTGGTGACAGCGTGGGATAATAGAAGAATTCCGAAAAAAAAGTTATATGGTGAATACGAGATCTACAAGATACGACGAGGAAACGACGACGATGGATGTGAGTGAGATACTAAAATTTTTGCAACAAGGAGAAGAAAAGCGACAGCAAGAGGATGAAAAGCGACGACAGGAGGATGAACGACGACGGCAGGAGGATGAACGACGACGGCAGGAGGACCGTGAGGAGGCAGAACGACGACGACAGGAGGACCGTGAGGAGGCAGAAAGGCGAGAGGAAAAGCGACGGCTGGAGGACGAACGGCGGCGACAGGAGGACCGTGAGGAGGCGGAAAGGCGAGAGCAACAGCGACGGCAAGAGGACGAACGACGACGACAAGAGGACCGAGACGAGGCGGAGAGGCGTCATCAGGAAATTTGCGAGTCTCAACAAATAATAAACACCAGGTTGAATGCATTTTCTGGGAGGATTGATGGCGTGGAACAGCAGATTGACCAGGTAGGCCAAAAAGTCAATAGAATTGAGAAGGAGTTTCAGGAGAATAGGGAAGAAATCGAAAGAAGACTCGAAAGAAGATTAGAGGACACCAAACGGCAGGTACAAAAAGAAATACTGGAAAAGATAGAAGGGCTGGAGCACCAATTACATCGTACTTCAATAGCCGATTCAGGAGATTGTTCGACCTCACCAGCTACTCCGTTACAACATTCAAGCCTTATGCATACTGAAAGGTCAGTACACAAAATGCTTAAGCCTCCTACGTACGATGGACAGTCATCATGGTCCATGTACCGCAGACAGTTTGAGGCTGCCGCAAAGGCCAACGGATGGACTCCACAAGAAATGGCTACTTCGCTAGTCATATCTCTCAGAGGTCAGGCTTTAGAAATTTTACAGAGCATCCCGGAAGAGCAGCAAAACGATTACGACAGGATTGTGATGCCTCCCAACATGGAATTGGATCAGTCTTATCCCAGGTTCAAGACGAAGAAGAAAAAGTTATCGCATATTTCAGCAAGACACTAGGCAAAGCAGAAAGAAATTACTGTGTTACAAGGAAAGAATTACTGGCCATCATCAAATCGTTGGAGCATTTTCACAGTTACCTTTATGGAAGACACTTTTTAATTAGGACAGATCATAACGCCCTGCAGTGGATTATGAATTTTAAGAACCCGGAAGGACAAGTTGCTAGATGGATGGAGAGACTACAACAGTATGATTTCAAAATAATGCACCGGAGTGGAAAAACCCATGGTAATGCAGACACATTATCAAGAAGACCTTGTTTAGAACAGAAATGCCGCTACTGCCAGAAGATCGAGACTAAAGAATCTTCATACGAGACCTGCAATGAATTGTTAATGGCAACAACGATAGAGGTTGAAGATGAATGGTCCTCGGAGGAATTAAAGAAGAGTCAGAAGAAAGACAGTGACCTGAAATTAATCCGGAACTGGCTAAAGAATGGAGTTCGACCAACTTGGCAGGAAGTTTCCAGATATGGTACGACTATAAAGGGATACTGGGCTCAATGGAGTTCCCTTTGTCTACGCGATGGCCTACTGCATCGGAAGTGGGAGAGCCCCGATGGAGTATCCGCGGTCTACCAGTTGGTCTTGCCTAAAGCAAGAATCCACCAAGTGCTAGAAGAGCTTCACAGCAGCCCATCCGGAGGACATTTTGGAGTAACCAGGACTTTGGCTCGAGTAAGGGACCGATTTTATTGGGTAAACTGTCGCCGAGACGTCGAAGAATGGTGCAAGAGATGTGATCTGTGCTCTGCCAAAAAGGGACCAAAAACAAGAAGCCGTGGTAAAATGGTGCAGTACTTATCCGGAGCACCATTCGAGAGGGTAGCAGTGGACATTCTTGGACCATTACCTGTAACCGACCGTGGCAATAAGTACTTGATGGTGGTAATGGACTATTTCTCGAAATGGCCCGGAAGCAGTACCCCTTCCCAATCAAGAAGCAGAAACTGTAGCCGAAGCGTTCATCGAGAATGTCATAGCTAGACATGGAGTGCCCCTCGAACTGCATTCCGATCAAGGAAGAAATTTCGAATCAGAGCTGTGGCAAGAAGTGATGAAAACAATGGGCATCAAGAAAACCCGAACAACTGCGCTTCATCCCCAGTCGAATGGCATGGTTGAACGCCATAACAGAACCATATGCCACTACCTGTCTAAATTCGTGTCTGAAAATCAAAGGGACTGGGACAAATTGGTGCCTCTGTTTTTGCTGTCATATCGAAGTTCCCAGCATGAGTCGACTACCTACACTCCGTCTATGCTGACCTCTGGAAGAGAAATGAAACTGCCTACTGACCTCATACTTGGCCATCCCCTAGAAGAAAATCAGGAACGATCTCTGCCCGAATTTGTGGAAAACTTGCGAGAGAGATTGAACCGGATCCATCGATTTGCCAGCGAGAAGCTGAAAATGCACAGCGACAAAATGAAACAGCGTCTCGACACTACATCAACAGAGATTGCGTTTAAGCCTGGTGATGCAGTATGGTTGTACGCCCCAAAAAGGACGAAAGGAAAAAGTCCAAAGCTTCAGAGCAACTGGGAAGGTCCGTACACCATAATAAAGAAAATTAACGACCTGGTCTACCGCATCCAATTATCTCCAAGAAGCAAGCCGAAGGTGGTCCATCTGGAGAGACTCGCAAGGTATACAGGACATAATCCACCCGACTGGTTTGTCGTCGAGGATCCACCGCCTAGGACTGAAGACAGTGTTATTCGGGACGAATAACCTTAAAGAGGGGAGCAATGTGACATTTGTAAAAGTGACATTTGTGACAGCTGACATTTATTAAGTTTTATAGTTTACATACTTAGTTTATTTAGTTTATACACACTAGTTATTAGTAAAGAATTGTATGGAATGACATATTGAATATTCTGGATGTCAAAAGAATTTTCTAGAAATGTAGAAACTATAAATACTGGTGTGGTTGCTAGGAGTGAGTTAGTTATGTTTTGAATGTTACATGGTTAAGACCCACGAGTTGTAGATTGTTAAATAAACGTGTTTGAATTGGAGGTGAATAATTTGAAGAGAAATTCGTAACAGTACGATGGACAGTCATCATGGTCCATGTATCGCAGACAGTTTGAGGCTGCCGCAAAGGCCAACGGATGGACTCCACAAGAAATGGCTACTTCGCTGGTCATATCTCTCAGAGGTCAGGCACTAGAAATCTTACAGAGCATCCCGGAAGAACAGCAAAACGATTACGACAGGATTGTAGGAGCATTAGAAATAAGGTATGGACACAAATATCTCCGCCAAGTTTATCAGTCCCAGATCAAGAGCAGGCAGCAAAGAAGTAATGAGTCTCTTCAAGAATATGAAGCTGACATCGAACGACTCATTCATTTGGCATACCCTCAAGCACCCAAAGAATTTCTCGAACAAATTGGCATCCAGACTTTTATTGATGGACTACTAGACTCTGAAATGCAGCAAGCTTTGCGACTTGGGAGACACGCTACGATCAGTGATGCACTCATAGCTGCCCTGGAATTTAAAGCAGCTAAAGAAGCCTCGAGGAGCTACAAACATCTAGTAAGACAAGTTAAATTTGACGAATGCCAGTCACTTGAAGACACCATAAAGAAAATGATACGAGAAACATTAAATGAGATGGGACAGTCGAACTCACCACTGAAGGAGACAAGGCGCTGTTACAACTGTGGTAGAATTGGGCACCTACAGCGTTTTTGCAGAGCCAGGACAAGGTACCGGCCAAGATCATATTCGCCAGATCGACAACCGAAACATAGGTCAAGATCCAGGAGCCCGAATGAAAGGAACTGGAGAGAAGAAAGCAAGACACCGACGAGTACACAGCACAGAAATGGTCGCTTCCTTCCCCAGAGCGAGAATCTTGTTCCAGATCACCAGTGAGAGATTCGGAAAACGACAATTAGTCGATGCTAGGGGGCGCGTGTCGACTACTTATACTCAATGCCCCAAGATTTCTATCTCAGATAAAAGTAGCGATGCAGAGAGAGACCCAGGACGCGCATGTGTGGGAGATGCCCAATCAGCACCTCTTTGTAGCCAGCATGATGAACGAGTTGGCGATATCATGAAACAAGAACAAGTCTATCTGCGTGGACGTCATGGACAGGCTAAAGAAGGAGTTCTACCTGTACTCAATTTCTCGAATGACACCAGCAATGAACTGTTAATGGCAACAACAGTACAAGTCGAAGATGAATGGTCCTCGGAGGAAATGATGAAAAGCCAGAAGAAAGACAATGATCTGAGGTTAATCCGGAACTGGGTAAAGAATGGAGTTCGACCAACTTGGCAGGAAGTTTCCAGATATGGTACGACTATCGAGGGATACTGGGCTCAATGGAATTCCCTTTGTCTTCGCGATGGCCTACTGCATCGGAAGTGGGAGAGCCCCGATGGAGTATCCGCAGTCTACCAGTTGGTCTTGCCTAAAGCAAGAATCCACCAAGTGTTGGAAGAACTGCACAACAGCCCAACCGGAGGACATTTTGGAGTAACCAGGACTTTGGCTCGAGTAAGGGACCGATTTTATTGGATAAACTGTCGCCGAGACGTCGAAGAATGGTGCAAGAGATGTGATCTGTGCTCTGCCAAAAAGGGACCAAAAACAAGAAGCCGTGGTAAAATGGTGCAGTACTTATCCGGAGCACCATTCGAGAGAGTAGCTGTGGACATTCTTGGACCATTACCTGTAACCGACCGTGGCAATAAGTACTTGATGGTGGTAATGGATTATTTCTCGAAATGGCCCGAAGCAGTACCTCTCCCAAATCAAGAAGCAGAAACTGTAGCCGAAGCGTTCATCGAGAATGTCATAGCTAGACATGGAGTGCCCCGCGAGCTGCATTCGATCAAGGAAGAAACTTCGAATCAGAGCTGTGGCAAGAGGTAATGAAAATACTGGGCATCAAGAAAACCAGAACTACTGCGCTTCATCCTCAGTCGAACGGCATGGTTGAACGCCACAATAGAACCATATGCCACTACCTGTCTAAATTCGTGTCTGAAAATCAAAGGGACTGGGACAAATTGGTGCCTCTGTTTTTGCTGTCATATCGAAGTTCCCAGCATGAGTCGACTACCTACACTCCGTCTATGCTGACCTCTGGAAGAGAAATGAAACTGCCTACTGACCTCATACTTGGCCGTCCACTAGAGGAAAATCAGGAACGATCTCTGCCAGAATTTGTAGAGAATTTGAGAGAGAGAATGGACCAGATCCACCGATTTGCCAGGGAGAAGCTGAAAATGTACAGCGACAAAATGAAACAGCGTCTCGACACTACATCAACAGAGACTGCGTTTAAGCCTGGCGATGCAGTATGGTTGTATGCCCCAAAAAGGACGAAAGGAAAAAGTCCAAAGCTTCAGAGCAACTGGGAAGGTCCGTACACCATAATAAAGAAAATCAACGACCTGGTCTACCGCATCCAGCTGTCTCCAAGAAGCAAGCCGAAGGTGGTCCATCTGGAAAGGCTCTGCAAGTACACAGGACATAACCCACCCAATTGGTTCGTCGTCGAGGATCCACCGCCTAGGACTGAAGACAGTGTTATTCGGGACGAATAACCTTAAAGAGGGGAGCAATGTGACATTTTTAAAAGTGACATTTGTGACAGCTCACATTTATTAAGTTTTATAGTTTACATACTTAGTTTATTTAGTTTATACACACTAGCTATTAGTAAAGAATTGTATAGAATGACATATTGAATATTCTGGATGTCAAAAGAATTTTCTAGAAATGTAGAAACTATAAATACTGGTGTTGTTGCTAGGAGTGAGTTAGTTATGTTTTGAATGTTACATGGTTAAGACCCACGAGTTGTAGATTGTTAAATAAACGTGTTTGGACAGAAAAGCGAGTAATTTGAAGATATATTCGTAACATTAATTAATTACGTGAACCTTAAGTTTCTAAACATTTTCACCGCTACTAAAACCTTGGCCCGCTACTAGGCTACTCTATTGGCCCTCTTTGCTCAACCTATTTGTGATTACTTGAGTGAAACTTTTTTCTGAATGCTGGATTGGCAGAACAGGGCCTATAGAGTGGCATTGACATCTCCAGATCTTATGCCCCTAGACTACTTTCTTTGGGGATATTTGATGGAAAAAGTCTATACCACCAGACCTCAAAGTTTAGAGCATTTTAAGAACAAAATACAGTGCAAAATTAGACGAATTACAGAAGTCATACAATCGTGCCTCATAATTTTCATTTTGAATTTTCTAATGCAAATGGTCAAATTTTTATAGTCGTTTTAAAATATACTTGATTTAAATCCAACACCAAAAATAGGGGATTGCTATTTGACAAAAGTGAGGATGATGTTCTCTTTTTGTGAAAACTTGCTTGGTTCACTTTTATTAAATGTGTGCAGTACTTTTGCCACTCTCTGTAGATTAGATTATATGAAGTTTCATTATAATGCATTCCTGAGTGTGAAATTACTGAATCATCATTGTCATTCCTCAAGAGCATGGTAAAACAGTTTCAGCGCGTCAACGACAGTCCAAATGGAAGTGTGACCATATCGACTCCACACATCAAGAAGACGGAACGCAGAATATAGAAACCAACTAACCCAATAGGCAGCTATTATCATTTAGACGCGTTATGAACGTATTTTAATGTAAATACATATTAAAATAAATTATTTTAAACAAATTAGTAAAAAATTATTTCTGGTAGTTAAATAAATGCCATTTGTGCGCGTGCGCGTTTATTAATCATACCTTTTATGAACAAAATTTAAACATATAAATCAGTAAACTTATGTCAAACTATAACTTTACCTGTTGTTGAAAGGCTGATACCTAATGCTGACAATTGTGTTAAATTTTTGGGACATTTCATGTATCATATATATCATAGAACTTAAAGATTCTGATTTGAACTCAACATTGGGTACTTAGTTGGACAAAATCTCTTATAAATTTTAATTGGATCAAACCTCTTAGGATGATAAATGTTTTTGATAAAAAAAGATGAAATATTAAATAAAATGAATTATGAATGAAACACTCAATTATAAACATTGGATGAAACACAAACTAGGTAAACTTACCTCTACCTGGCTTTTGTCTTTATCATCCACCTTACAGTTCTTCTCTTGAGAATTTACGTTATTTAATACTTCGGATGCTACAGACTCCAGAACATCCATAACCTTAGCCTGTTTACTTTCACCCTTCCTCTTGGGTTTGGTCAAATGCATTAAGCGCTCGTGTGATTTTCTATTGCCTGCAGTTCTAAATCTTTGATTGCAAAACGAACACTTATGATTTTTCTGGCCTACAAACAATTTCATAAGTGTACCATGTAGCCATCAATTTATGTAATATTTGAGATGGATTGAAGATACCAAAGTAGGTATCTTGGTGTGCAGCAACTTAAAAGACCTGTTGCAGTGTTTCAAAATAACGAGCCTGTAGTCTATAATAGTAATAGTATCACCTAATTCTTCCATAAAATATAAGTATGTAGCTATCTTGACACTTAAAGTTGTTTATAACACTGCTAACCATATTACTTAAATTATTTTACATACTGACAGATTGTCCAATTTATTGAAAGATTGTATAAATTCGATTTACACAGAAAACACAGGCACACAGAATAATAAAAAAATTCAAACCCTGGGTACAAACCCCTTATACTATATGTATTTTGGGTCGCTGAATCCGAATCCGGGGTTAATTTTGGTGGGTTGGCTCGTCATCTCTGTCAAAATGCAAAAAAAAAAAACGCCAAAGCACCATCATGAAGGCAAACAGAATTATTACATCATGCATTTCACTTGTCTTTTTGGTCATCCAATCCGAATTAAAAGTATTTTTGAACCATAGAAAATATATTTATTTCATGGAAGTTCGAAAAATTGAGAAAAAGTGGTCAAAACCGCAAAAGTGCTTTTTGTGGGAAAACCTGAGTCGGAATTTTTTTGACTCCAATAGCTCAGTTTTTGTTTTTGGGATGCCAAATTCGAATTCAGCATCGCTTCCAGCCATGGTGCGCACATTATTTCATGAAAATGCAAAAATATGCAAAAAAAAAGATGCAAAACAGTAAAAGAAAACGCTAAAATGTGTCTTTTTGTCAGATTAGCCTGAGAATAGGAATGTTTTTATTGAAATAGCTCATTTCATATGTTTCTTGGATTGTTCAGTTCCTTATAGGCACGGGTAGCCGAGTGGGGTTCAGTTCAGTTCAGTTCAGGGGGCACGGGTAGCCGAGTGGGTTAAAGCGCCGTCTTTCCAGTCGCGATACCTCTGTGCGCGTTGTTCGAATCCTAGCTGGGGTGGCGATTTTTAATTGTCTCGCTTTCTCCGTCAGGGTTTGATATGCAACCACTAATACACTAGTGTATAGGTGTGGATGCATAGATGCCAATCCAACCGCACATGCCCTAGATTTAGTAATGTTCTGAGTTTTCTGGGTTTCCTCAGAACTGTAAAGCAAATGCGTTACCGAAATAATCTTAAGTCGCTCCCAGTGCGCCATGGCAAATAATAATAATAGCCACCCTTCCCCGCACAGATCCCTGAGAGGACCTCTGGGGTTACTCTTCGGAGTAATTATAGGGTGAGTATTATTATTATTATTATATTATTATTATTATGATGGCTGATTATTGCTGGATACTGAAAAGAGGATGTAAACGCAAGTCAATTTTTTTTTCGCATTTTTATAAAATAATGTGCGTACCATGGTTGAATTAGAATTTGGCAACTCAAAAAAACTTAAAAAATGAGCTATTGAAGTCAAAAAAAATTCCGACTCCCAGGTTTTCCCACAAAAAGCACTTTTGCGGTTTTGACCACTTTTTCGCATTTTTTTCGCACTTCCATGAAATAAATATACTTTCTATGGTTCAAAAATACTCTTAATTCGGATTCGATGACCAAACTTTTTTTGCATTTTTTCGCAATTCATGAAAAACATATGCTTTCTATAGTTCAAAATAACCCTTAATTTGGATCGACAACCAAAAAGGCATGTGAAATTAATTTTGAATGATGCAATAATTCTGTTTGCCTTCACAATGGTGCAATTTTGGCGTTTTTTTTTTTTTCATTTTAGAGAGGATAATGAGCCAACCCACCAAAACTAACCCCCGGATTCATATTCAGCATCCCAAAATACGTATGGAATAAGGGGTTTGGACACGGGGTTTGACTTGAACTTTTTTTTATTTTGTATGCCTGTGTAATTATTTAGATAAATAGCCAGTGTGAATATAAATATTTTTTCATTATATTAGAGCTGTTTTTAATGATGTCATTATTGACGTGGAGATTGTGATTTTTTTTGATTTGTGAACCATTTGGACGTGGAGATTGTGATTTTTTTAGACAAACTTTACAAAACAGATTTTGTGAAATTCCACAATGAATGCTACAAAACTGATGTTTTAAGATTATCTCTTTAAAGTTCTTTAACAAAATACTTACCAGTATGTATGGTCAAATGAACTTTGAGACTCGATTTCGAAGAGAAGAGTGAGTTGCAAATGTTACAGATATATTGTTTGGGAGATGGATCATGAGTTCTAACATGCGACTCTAATGTGGATTTTAATGAGAACTTTTTATCACAGAGATGGCAAACAAACGGTTTTTCCCCGGTATGCGTTCGAAGGTGTCTTTTCTAAAAAAAAAAATAAAAACATAAAAAATTTAAAAACTGTTAAACCATAAATTTTACAAATACTGACACAATAGTTTTGTTTTAACTGCACTTTCTAACAGTTTGCGGACTGTCAGAAGCAGTGGCCCAGTTAAAAATAGTACGTTCTGTAGTTGCTGATGATGCTGATCTGTGTATGTTGATAGTAGCTGGGATGTAGATGCTGATAGTGTAACTGGACGACTGCTTGTGATAGTCTGCAAACTATCAGCAACTGCCTAATAGCATAGCATATTTAGATAGAGGAATTCACTTGGTAATTGTTACCATTTTCCCCTGTTTGTTGTTAATTTTCGACAAATGGTACATTTTGATATAAAATTAGTGATATTAATTTGTTAATTAAGATTCGATTAGAGGTGATAAATTATGTATAATTCAATTTTACTGGTAAATTACCTTTCAAAATTACCGAAATGTTCGTAAATTTTCATGGAAATAGTCATATTTACGAAATTGAAGTGAAAATTTTAACATTTAAATTCAACTTCATTTAACTTTTAATTTCAACAAAAAAAAAAGCTCAAGTTAAGTTTCTTCTACTCATAAATATAAGTATTTATAGGTTATGTATTTCTGACAAATAGGGTCCGGAGAGTGTGCTACAACGCATGGTCGGTACTATACAACTCTATGACAATTAAAGTATAAACCGTATTTTTAAAGCGCCTTGTAAATTATGTATGCGTGTATTTCTTGCCCGTGCATACGTACGCCACTGGCCGTGCCTAATAATGCGCTCCCGTGTGGGTTTTCGGAAATCCCGATGCAATTTATCCATATACCGAAGCGAGAATTCCGTTGTTCATTTAGTACTGGCAAGACGCGCGTCGGAACGTTAGAACGCCGAGTTTAAAATAATTTTATGTGTCGTGAGTGATTCGATATATTTTGCACCGTGTACGTATTTATTTTAGAGCTCGTGTAGTGTATTTACATATTATCTGATTTTGTGTGGATTTTTGCAAGAATGGCACAATATATAGATGATCCATAAAAAAATATGTGATCCACATATTTTATGCATTCCTTGCAATCGTCGATATATATTCACTTTAGACGTTTTTTTGCCAAATATGTATCGGATTTTCCATTGTCAAGTAATACATTGCGTAAAACATATTTACAGAAGATATATCAACGTGTCATGGGAAATATCAAAGAAGACATATGCTGTTTCTGACTGACATTTTTATGGCTGACATGGACGAAACAACAGATTTTTGCGGTAGGTAAGGTCGTTAATGTTTTGAGTTTCAGGTATTTTAGATATTTCGCCGCCGACATTAATAGCCAGTAAATGGGTTTTGCAAACAACGGCTAAAATTATAGAAATACTAGTAATATGTGCATTGTCCTCTGTAAATGTAAAAACAATAATGTGCTATGTGACAACAAACAACTGTTAGTGATACAAACAACTGTGATGTGTCGTCCTCTGTTCATATATAACTTTTTAAAAGTTCGCGTGTTTGCTCAGAACAAAGTAAATTGGACATGATGGATTGTATAAATGTTAACGTCAAAATTCAACAGATATATTAAACGAAAATTATTATTTATATAGTTTTAAACATACATAATAAAAACAAATGTAAAAGTATGGTGGTCAAAAGTAGAGCAACTACAACTAAAACATATATTTTAAACTAAAACATAAAATATAATTTTTTTTCTTAGAATTTAAATGTTTGTTTAGTATCTGGTAGCATATCCCTTAGTTTGCAATACTGCCAAACATCTATTGTGCATAGATTTGATCAGCTTGTCGATGTAATCTTGAGATATTGAATTCCAAATGTTTTGAATTTCTGTGAACAAGATGGATGTGTTGGTGATGTTTTTCTGATGAAGTCTTCTGTCAATTTCATCCCAGAGGTTTTCGATGGGATTAAGATCCGGATTTTGTGCCGGCCACTCCATAACAGTAACATTACGTTCAGATAACCAAGCTTTAACTAATTTCGAGGTGTGTTAAGGGTCATTGTCGAGTTGAAAGCACCAACGAAGACTCATATTTTCCTCTGCCCAGGGCAGCACGTGATTTGCAAAGATGTCTCGGTAACCATATCGGTCCAAAATACCATCAATTTTTACTACTGGACCCATGCCAAACCCACCGAAACACCCCCACACCATAATACCTCCACCTCCATGTTTGACTGTCGGCCTTGTGTATTTGGGATTGAATCTTTCTGCGCATGGTCTTCTCACCCAGCATATTCCATCTGATTTAAAGAGTTTAAATCGACTTTCATCTGAAAACAAGACCATAGACAGCGCGTGGTCGTAGACATGAGTGAGAGCACTGATCACCGGCGTAGCTACGGTCTTTCACTGCGCTCTCATTGGCTGTTGGTCTCGTGTTATTGTACAGCTGTACCGGCTATACATTTTCAATTCATATTTCGGAGCCAGTTTACTCTACTAGTTGTGCACTGCGTTGTTGTAGCCACTTGTTTTAATATTCTCTTTTTCTTTTTTAAGCGACGATTCTACAGGAGAAGAATCAGAGGACAGCGATGACAGCAAAAATTAAAAATACACTTAGATTTTTAATCAAGTATACGTATACCTAACCTATATTGTTTATAATAATAATAATGAATTTATAAAATTTCTCATCAATAATAATCATGAGATTTTTAATGATAACCTTAAGCAGTAATTTTTTTTAATCCAATAAACTATGAATTAAATTTTTTCATTATAATTTACTTTATTATTGTACGATTCTACTATCTTGAGATATAAGAAGTTTACAAATACGTTATGATCCAAATAAACATTTTTTTTTAAATTTTACTCCAAAATATGAATTTAAAATGTATAGCAGGTACAGCTGTACAAGAACACGTGACCAACAGCCAATGAGAGCGCAGTGAAAGACCGTAGCTACGCCGGTGATCAGTGCTCTCACTCATGTCTACGACCACGCGCTGTCTATCTCTTTCTATTATAAGCAACATTTATTTTCATGTTTGCCGATAATTAAACCCCAGAAAAAGTGTCTGACTTTTTGTAATTATTTTTTATTATATGTAACTGACGCTGTTAAAATTTCAGCGTGAATCAAACACTTCATTTTGTATTTAAAAAAAAATAACTTTGGGGTGTTTTTTTTAACTGTTAACCCCCTCAAAAGTGTCTGCCTTATTTATTTTTGTGTTTTAAATTATCTTAAATTTCGATTAGTGTTTGTTGGCATCTGAATCAAACACTTTTTTTGGCCCATATTTTTTTACACCTTTCCCTTATGCGCAGTACCTGGTGTCCCCAGGTAGGTCATAGACAAAATATAAATAGACGGTTACCGCCCGTACATTTACTTATCGCTCATAATTGGACGCAATCGATGGTGTAGCCATCTCGAGATTGCGTCCAGAACTAAAAGTGAAAAATACATTAACAAATCTACTAATACATATTCTAATTGAGAAAGGTTATATACCCCGACACTAGATGGCTAGGAGTAGAGGAGATTTCAAGATCTACGTTTTTTTGTAAAAGTGGGCGGAGAATAATTTTAATTTGGTCACGCCTGTTTTTGTCACTGAATAATTTATACTTTATATTAATTCACTTGGGCTGCAATAATAATGACAACTCAGAAAATAAATTATTGAGACAAATAAGTTTAAAATTTCTGTATTATACAAACATTTCGCAATATTATTGCAAAAAAGAATATTTTGTGTATTGTACTACTGCCCATGTTCCCCCACCCTAAATATAAAAAATAAAACTGTTAGACAAACGTAAAAGGGAATCGACAGTTATGAAATAACTGATTTATTTTAAACTATGTTTGACGTCAGTAAGTCTTCTACCGTCGCTAATTAAAATCGTGAAAGAAAAGAAAAGTGGTGAGAAGTGTCGTGTTCGTAAGTTAACCCATACCAGTGAGTGACCAAGAACTAGTGACAGTGACCGCCGTCTCCAGCGAGCTCAGTCAAGACTCCTAGTGTAGTGCAGCCAAAAGATAAGGTCCACCCAGATAGTGACTGTTTTTATCGAACCTTAGCTTCGGATTCCGCACTTCCGTGTCCGCGAGCTAAGCTCCAAGTGACTCTATCAACGTGCCTGAGTTCATCTTCATCATATTCAGAGACAGTGCTCTGCAACTACAGTGTCACTTCGTCTCATCGTCCTACAAACTCCTAACTTATAAAGTGCAGGATTGTGCTCAATATACAATTATTAGTTATTTTATTAGACATGAAACGAGGAAACAAGTGTTGCTTTGTAAATTGTGGCGTATCACCTAGAGATGCTAATATTACGCAACATAGGTTTCCCAAGGAAGAAGAACTTTGCCGCAAATGGGTAGTTAATTCAGGTAAGTAGGTACGTAGGTAGGTATAGTAAAATAAGTAGTATAAGTACTAGACACATTACATAATATTCGACATCAGTGATTTCTTTAGTTCAAATTTTGACGGTTTTGAATTTGTGTTCCAATTTATAAACCTACAAACTTTAACATGTTTTTCACCATCACTGAAACACTACATTTACATTCACAGTACGCGTTTCGCCAATCATATTGGCATTATCACGAGAACATTAAAACACCAACATCATTTACATATAAAATCTAGGTATTTCATTTTATTACAGGCAACTCCACACTTCTTCAGTTATCTCCAAATACTTTAAATAAAACAAAAATGTTATGCAATAAACATTTTCGTGACGAAGATTTTTTGGATGTCGCCAGAAAACGACTGAAAAAAAAATACACTCCCAATAACCTATTTGGAGTCGGAAAAATCATCAACATTGAGAAGTAAGAGTCCCGATTTGGAAGTTCGGCAACCTATTGTAACATATGATAAAGTACCATTAAGAAATATGTCTCCACAACCGTCCACTTCTAGAAATGATTCTAATTCAGAATGCAGCATTTCCCCAAGTTCTAGACAATGGCTAATGGACTGCACAGATTTACCTGAAAGCGAGTCTGCTAATATTGACGATACTCCAAGAAAAAAGAAGTTAAAGCAAACTATAATTCAGCAACGCACCGACATAAAAAATAAAAGATCAATTATTACACGATTACGCAAAATACGCCAACAACGAAAAATTCAGTCATCACTTAAAATGTTCTTAACATGGTAAAATATAATTCAAAATTTTCTAAAATCCTCAGCCAAATGCAAATTATCCATAAAGCTAATAGGCCGTGGACTAAAGACGAAAAAAGAGTTGGCATTACTGACATTTTACAAATCTCCCTCGGCTTATAAATTTTGGAGAAATAAGTTAAAAATTGTCCTACCTAGTATAGCAACTATAAGAAAATGGATTGGAGATGCTAAATTCCAAACAGGTTTTAATCCAAAGCTATTTTATCAAATTAGAAATAAGGTTCAGGCAATGGAAGAAGCTGAAAGGTATTGCACGATTGTTTTTGACGAAATGAAGATTAAAAAGTGCTTGGAATATTCAAAATTGTTAGATTGCATAGAAGGCTACGAAGATTTAGGACCAATTTTTGGAAGAAATAATGTAACTGGGAGCCAAATAATGTTTTTTTTATGTAGGGGTATTTATTCAAAATGGAAATTGCCTATTGGATACTTTGTATCTGGAACTTCCATAAATCACAACGTACTGGAAGAAATACTGCAGGATGGCATTTCAAAAGCATTACAAGCAGGCCTGAATGTAAAAGTGGTTGTTTGTGATCAAGGTCAGAACAACCAATCGGCTTTGAAGGCGCTTGGAGTAACTCCAGAGCAGCCATATTTTGAAATTAATAATCGGAAAATATATGTAATATTTGACATCTTACACATATTTAAAAATTACAGAACGCATTTTTTAACAAATGATTTTATTTTTCGTGGCAAAAAGAGTTTCGTTTGGTGATGTAAAAAAAGCATACGAGATCGATTTGAAAAGCAAAACTGGGAGATCTTTATTAAAACTTACGCCTGCCCACATGAACCCCACAATATTTGAAAAAATGAGTTGCCACTTAGCTCTTCAAATATTTAGCAATTCAGTAGCTGCTGCAATTAGAACATGTGTAGGTACAGGAGAATTAGTTAGTGAAACTGCTCTAAATACCGCAGATTTTATAGAATACATGAACAATTTATTTGATACTCTGAACAGTAAATCATTATATAGTAAAAACCCTTTCAACTGTGCTCTTTCCGGAGATAATCCTCTGATAGAACAAACTTTATTGACAGCTAGGGAGGAATTGAAAACCTTGGTAAAAGTGACACCAAAGGGCTACACACGACCTGACTGTTTTGGTGGCATGATAACAACATTAACTTCTGTTTTGGAGATATATAAAGAACAAAAGGAGATAGGGTTTAAATATTTATTAACCAATAGACTAAATCAGGACGTAATAGAAAATTGTTTTTCAAGAATTAGGCAAAAAGGTGGGTTTAACCCAAATCCAACTGTTCGCACATTTAGGTGCAGCGTGAGATATTTGGCCAAAATTAATTTGATGAAGTCATCAAGTCTTTCAAATTGTGAAGATGATGATGATGTTAATTTGACAATTGACGAAAACGCAGCTACTTCCGTGATACCTATTTCTGACGAGGCCGAAGTTGACGAGGGTAGCATTTCCTCAACGTCTTCTCCCGCATCTCCACCTTGCCAGGATATCGAAGATGAAAATAATGTGGAGGAAGTCACCTCTAATGAAATAACTTTGGAAGTTTGTTCCAACGCTTATTTCGCTGGATATTTGGCAAAAAAATGTCTGGATAAATTTAATTGTCAAATTTGTGAGAATAATTTGCTAACTGGTGGGGATTTGGATGATAAAAGACAATTGTTAATATTACATAAGACGTATAAAATTGACGATCATCTAACTGTTGGACTTCGATATCCATCTAATTTTTTTACTGAAATTAGTTAAAACATCAATCTTAATTGTGAATACAATATTATTAACGACCCCACAAAGAAAGAATTTAAAAAAAAATTCTAAGTCAAAAAATATATAAGCAAACTGATATTAGCCGTAAATTATATGATTCGAATTGCAAAGATCATATAGATTTTTTAATAAGTCACTTAATTTTATGTATCATTTTTAAATTTACCAAATCGAACACAATTGTCCAAAAAACTGGGTCCAGAAAACAAAGAAAATATGATATTTTAAAAGGTTTATAAGTAACATTTTATAATTGATCAATAATAGCATACTTACATAAAAAAATCTGTATACATAAGGATTTAGAAATACATATGGTACGTTATAAAATCACTTTCGTAAACCACATGCAGATTTTTTGCTTTGCGTTAATGTGTGATCATGATCAATGTATTGTATAGATGACGTTTTTTTTGGATGTCTCCATATTAATATTAGTATGTAACACATGTAGTGTATAGTGTAGTTTGATTAATAAATTAATATTATTATTTATTATTCTGCAATATTTTGCTGCTGTAATCTTTTCTGAATATTCCGAAACCGTTAGAGATACATAACTTATCTAATAAAACTTATGTGCTATTTGCCTGGTATGGCTATGATAAATTAGGATAGTTTGTTACTACAAAAGGTACTCTTGATATACTACAAATGAATACACAAGTCTACAAATTAGAGTCATCAATTTTTTATACACTTTTATTCTAAGGTACCTACATCTATTTTTCTAATTATGAAGAGTGATTCAAAAATTGCGCGTCGAACTTGCTATTTCATTGGCCAAATGAAAAGAAAGGCTTTCATTCGGCTAATAACATAGCAACCTTTCGGCCCGCATTTTTTAATCACTCCATGCAATAATTTTGCGTGTACAATAATTTCTAATGGTGGGTTCATGCAGAAATTTTTAGTAATAAGAATAAGAATAGTAATAAACATAAAAGTTAAACCTTCGTTTTATAATGGCCCAGTTCATGCAGCAAATCCTTATTTTTAAAATTATTACTAAAAATTATGTTTACTGCATGAACTGGGTCATTATAAAACGAAGGTTTAACTTTTATGCTTATTACTATTCTTATTCTTATTACTAAAAATTTCTGCATGAACCCACCATTAGTTTATACACTAGTTGTTAGTAAAGAATTGTATGGAATGACATATTCAATATTCTAGATGTCAAACGAATTTTCTAGAACATGTAAAATTTATAAATACTGGTCTTGTTGCTAGGATAGTGGTTAGTTGTGATTTGGATGTAACAGAGTTAAGGTCGACAAATTGTAAAGTATTAATAAATGTGTTTGAATTGGAGAAGTGATTCATTTGAGAGAAATACGTAACAATACAATAAATGTAGAGATGCAACAGATTCATAATTTGGGTAATAATTTTAGTACAGAGATTAATTCTCTTTAAAATTCTAGGAATTTGGAAACAAAAGAGTAAAAAAACGCCAGCATATTGCTTTTACAAATATCCCGCCTAGGTATTTTTAGTTGAGAGGAATTTACTCTTTAAAATCGCCAGCTCTCTTGGTATGGCGGAAATTTAACAAATGAAGGAAACAGTGAACAGTAAGTAGGGTACAGTTGTTGAGAACAATAGAAATTGTCAATTACCTTGTTTTTACCACTGTTGTAAAATACCACTGCTCGTTTTATTTTTATTTTTATATTTGGAGAATGTTTTATGTTTTTATAAGCTCACTTTCCATTGTTTCTTGTCACTTTTCTTATTCCCCGCTGTATGACTGATCACGTAAAGGATATTATTTTTCAGAAATTAAGTTGGAAAAATCTATAATTTTTTTGACACAATTAGCATTAAAACGATGTTGCACGATAATTAAAAAAAAAAATAGGTATTTCGCAAACGTTTTGCAGCCTATTTCCAAAATCTCATTTGACATTTTTTTTTTAAATTTTTCGCGTTTCATTTAGTTTTTTTAATGTTTAGCCTTCTGTTTGGGTGGAGTAATAACATAACTCCTAAAATCTGGCGTGGATCCCATGCTTCATTACAAAAATACGAGGAATTCAAATTTCACCATATTATTTATGTGAATGTAACAATAAAATTATAATAACACCAAACGTAAAAACTAAGTACTTAGGTAGGTAGCATAAATTTTCAATCAAAACAGGCACACTGTTTAGAAGAATGTAAAAAAGATTTTTTTTTCTAAACTAAAAAATATAATAATGTGCCCCTAAATTATGTACCTAATTTTAGGTGTATGGTACTTATTCATTTTGAAGGGCGTGTACCTATAAACGTAATTAGAACATAATAAATAATATGTAGATATGTATAAAACACATATAACTGATAGGTAATATAAGATGCTATGTTGTATGTATTTCATATTTTTAAGAAGCCAGAAATGATCATTAAGTTTTGCAGATTACAAATTTTATCTGTAGCGGAATCAGAAACGAAGGCGTGGTTTACTTTGTGATTGACAGGTGGTCACCCCCAATTTTCTTAACCCAGCGACGCGACATCTATTCGTATCTAGCCGTTGACATCGGTTCGCAATTTTCCCTGTAAACAATGGTTGGTCCCAATGCTAATTTCTCACAAAAGTTAATGGTGTCTACATCTGTTAACGTAATTTGCAATTAAAATGGCAGCCATTGTTGAGCGATCATTGTGCCCATTGACGGTAGTTCTCTAGGTATATATACTTTTTGAGGTAGGTCAAGCCAACACATGTTTACCTGCTCATCTATCCAGTAGATACTATTTCACAAAATTTCAAGGTGCATCAAACACTTCATGAAACGTGCGTCACTAGCTCTCTGACTATAATAAATATTTGGATTATTGGATCCCACATGAAGTACCGTACATTTTTGTTTATTTAGAGGTCGTAGCCATTTATTACACCAGGATTCAACCATCCGGATACATGCGACAAGTTTGTCTGATTCGGTTATTGGGTTTGCATAAAATTTTGTATCGTCTGCAAAGAAGGAAAATGTGCTTAATGATGGTCCCAGGTCGCTAATGAATATATTGAACAAGAGAGGACCCAATACATACCCCTGAGGTACCCCACATGTGACTGCTTATGCTTCAGATACCTCGTCTTCCACACGCACTTGGAATTTTCTGTTGCTCAAAAAATCACTGATCCATGATAATAAATTTCCCCTAACCCCACAGTGTTCCAGTTGATAGGTTTAAGCCATGTCTCTGTTATTAATATAATAGCAGGTTTAACTTTTTCAACTTCAAAAAGGAATTCTTGGAATTTAGTCATTAAAGTAGAGATATCTGTGTACATATACTTAATTTCTAAGAGTGTGTGTTTTTTTTTCTGGATTACGAGTGATTCTGTTGTTTTGTTTTTTATTGTCTGTTGTGACATCAGTTTTTTGTTGAAATATGAGGAACACCATTTATGTATTTAATATGCAGATTACTTTCTCCTTGTGTGACTCGCCTACTCAGCTCGTTTCTAATTGTTTGCTAATAATTCCATTGTTTCACAGTAAGATCCGGACTAACATAAATATTACTACCTTTTAATTTATATCTATTTCTAATTATATTAGAAGCCTCCTGAAGAGATTTAAATATTACTTTTACAGGCTTCATACCGTTTTTGTTGCTTTTTCCAACCCTCATAACTTTAACCAAAGCAATTGCCTATTGTATTTGTAATAATGCGTTAGGTATATTAAAGAAAATAATATTTGTGGAGCAATTTATTCGATCACTTATTTCCGTGAATATTTCCTCTTCGTGAGTAGATCACGTAAGAGAAGAATTAGATTTCATAGCTTGGACTTCTGATTTCAATTCATCGATTGCTTGTAGTAGCTTGGGGACCTACATAAGTCCACTTTGACAATCCTCACACATCAACTTTAGAATACGCTTCCCTACCCTTTAGTTCCATCACTTTTATTTCAGTTTTTTAGTTCATCGCATCACATCCATACATTCGTATCGTCGACATTTTGGTCAGTTCCACATTGTATGCATGACATCACTACAGTTTTGGGCTTCTTTTAAGAAATTTTCAGAGTACGGTCCTGTTGATACACCGATTACTTTGTTTTTATGAGATCGTTTTTCGTGAGATCTTGAGTTTTTGTTCAGTTTTTATGGTAATGAACAGACAAGTCTTGCAACTTTGCTTTTTAACATACACTTAGCACATAATGATCTAGATCGATTACTTTACACTGTGCTCAACTTTTATTAAAATTTAGCCACTATCTACCAACAATTGATAGGTAAACTTGGATGGTTAATTGAGCTGTATACACTCTGTAAAATCTCATGAATACTACCTTACCGTTCTTTAGTAATGTTAATTTTCTGGACAATTTTATATAATACTGGAAAATGTTCCTATCTCTTTTTCAACGTATTGTACCCATTTACAAATTAAATTTTCAACTAAAAATGTTACATTATCAAATAATATAGATATATATGGTTAGGTGTAAATAGAACAGTTGAAATTGAAGCTATATAATGATCGACCACACGCTTTCAGTAGACACATTATTTGCCGCAGTGTAATGAAGTGGGGGGGAAATGGAGCAACATGCATGTTTCCATGTGACGGAATGCAATTATCACATTTAATTTACTTAAAAATGTAGTGACAACTAAACTGTACAAAAAACACAAAACTATATTTATTACAAGCCTAAACCACGAAATAACCAGAATAAATTTTGCACAATTGTTCCCACATCTCATTGTATTTAGCATCACTTGCATGTCACATGGAACATTTGAGGAAGAAAATTAAAAAAAAAAGTGACCGCAAGAGGCGAGGAGATGGTTAGCAACCTGAATTACACACCTCATCATAATGTCTCGTTGCTGTGCCTTTGTCACTTTGTTTTTATGGAATTTGCAATGTGTAATTCAGGTTTTGTTCGGGTCTCTTTATGAGGCGGCCCTTTGTAATATTTTTGTAGAATTTTTTATGTTTACTAAAAAGTTTGTAATCAAGGACGTGTTTTTAACTAAACACTGTTTTTATGATATGCTTATATTTGGCATTATAATTTTTAAATTTTACATTTGGGATTATTGCAATGAGTCTCACCGGGCATGAAACTTACCAAATCTGATGGCTTCTTGAAATCCTTGAAACAATATTTACATGACCTCAATAGACTACCATTAGAACTTGTGTGGGAAGCCAAATGTTTAAGGTATATATTCCTTCCATTTATCACCTTCTTACATACACTGCAGTTAAAGTTCGGCTTGGTAGAGTGACTATGTACATGCCTATCAAGAGAAAATTTATTAACCATCATTTTTTTGCATATATGACACTCAAAAGCACCCTTTACATTTTCCCTACTTTCAGTTTTATCTATATTTTCATTGTGTTCCAACTTTTCGTTCACTTCATCCTTGGAAATATCTTTAGGGTTTTCAGTACTATCAGCTTTGTCCAAGGCTTTGTCACTGATATTTTCCTCGACTAATAAATCACACGAATGACTTTGAAATACCGATAGATTACCAAACACTCTACTACAATTTATACACATTATATTAGTCGTCTCGTATATATCCTCCGATTGGTTTAATTCTGTTGATTCAGGTGATTGAAAGATGGTAACCGTTGTGTTACTATCAAAGACGTTACTGCCTTCAATCACACTTATTGGTACACTCAACTCTTCAGAGAAAGTTACATTTGGATATAAACTCGGGTTACTACCTAACAATGGGTTGGAACTCGAGGACTTGTTAGTGGAATCCTTTTCCGAAAAATTGTTCAGTTTTATAGTTTTTGTCGAAATTTCTGCAATACTAGGTAAAGTTGCAGTAGAAGGTACCTCATTTTCATTTGTAAATATTTCTGCTGGAGGCAAGGTCAATTCCGATTTCAATGAGTCAATATTGAAAACGATATTATTGTCCTGAAGATCACTAATTGGATTTAGAAGGAGGGAATCAGCATTCTGAAATTTATAAAATGTAGATACCAATGTATCACTTAATAAAATAACTGATATTAACCTGCAATTTTAACTGAGGTGCAAGCGAGGTACTAGTTAAAGTCATATTTGAACTCTCTAAAAATGCCATTTCATCTATGTTAACATAAAGTGTTTGAAAATTGTTAGAATCTGACAAACCCCCATCATTAGAGCTCAAAATCTGCATGGAATTTTGAGAATTTGGAATAAGCTGCTGGATAAGAAGGTTCTCCGATTCTGAGGGCAATGAGGAAGATGGTACATCCTGGAATAATTAATTCAATAAAAAAACTTACTTTTTTACATTTTTAAAAGACAGTTGTATCCTCTTGTAAAACTTAAAGAAATATCACCCTCTAATGTGCTTAAATAAGACTAGACACGGTCCACTGGGTCTGACAATGTTAGCAATTGCCAGATCTTTCCCTGAGCACACACTAATGGTAATACCATTAGCTCATGAAGCTTATGAACATATTACACGTTTAATAGGCTTACCGTTAGTGTGTTCTCTGGGAAAAACATCCGGTGGTTGCTACCTTTTTCAAAATGACCATAACACTTTTAGTCCCATTTGAGCACACTAAAGGAAGATAACGAGCCATCCAAAAAAAACGTCGTCAAAGTTGGCCGAGCAAAAAAATATGTATTTCTACCTTAAATTTATAACCGTATTTAATTGGCAAGGTTGTCACATTATGTGAGAACCATAATTTGTTTTACAATTGTGACGGCTACTTGTCAAAAGTTTGACAAAACAAAATTTTGTTTGGAGCTTCGACATAACAGCTATTTCCATCTCTCTTGTTCATAGCGAGATTTGATGACGTTTTTTTTGTAGATGTCTATATTTCCTACATAACACCACAGCATAACCCATGCCATAACCCAAAAGGAAACCTATACGATTGATGTATAGGATTCCCATACATACATGTTATACTGTGTACTGCTTAAAGTTTACTACAAATCATCTTTTTTTTTCATCTACTGATGTAAAATCACTTTATAATTGTTTTTCTAAATTAATACACATTTTAGATGGAATAATATTATTACTTTTTATAAGCTAATTAAAAAAATACATTTTTATTAGCTAATTTACTTTATCAATTTATTTTCTTATCATTTTTGGTTACTTATCTAATTAGTTTTGTTTTTTTATACACAACATTTTAAATTAAATTTTACAGGTACATATACTTATACTTATTTGTCTTCATTCCAATTTGAGATTCTTTTTGTTTTTGAAAAAAAAAATTAATAATGGTAATAAAGATGGACAATACCATAATAATCGTATACCTATTATGTAATTAATTATTAAATGTATTCCTAATTCTGCAAGCAACTAAATTCCTTTACTGTTATTTGGAATTATGAGTGACCTAATTTTACATAAAGTCCAATCATCATGTGTTAAGAATGCAACGACCTCTAAAACACAACAAACATCGAAAAGTTTTGTTGCCATATGGAATTTTTAAATATCTATGCTTTTTAGAGTAATTTGGTAATACTTAAAGGCTATAACCGGGTAAGGGGTCAAATCGGCCCTTGAACTAAACGAGATTCTGGTTTAGCAGGTCGGAAGTATAAATGAAAGGACTCCTTTAGTTAGATTTTCAGACCAGGTCGTCTCTAGAAGCTCCTAACCTCAAAAGTGTGATTTTTTGTTTTTTCTCGATTCTGGGCGTAATTTTCAACCAAATGTTTTGAAAAAAAAATCACAGAGTTGCATGTTTCTGTTACAAATATGCTCACTTTTTTTAATTTTTTTTTTATTCCAAATGGCGCTAAGAAAAAAATATAGAATATTTCAATCAATATTTATATTTATATTAGGAACCTTTACATTGGCCAACTTTTAAGGCCATGTTTTTTTTGTATTTTTTGACGCTCTTTCACGTGGTGGTGAAAGCTTAGCTGGTTTTTTTTCCCGCTGAATCTGAAAAAAATAGTAACTCTTCGATAAAATGTAATCAAGCCAAATAAATGCAAAAAAACTGACTAAAAAAACGTTTTTTTGGATTTGTCACGATGTTCCACCACATAAAATTAAGTTTATGCTATTACTAATTATTATTATTAATTAAGAGCGTCAAAATATACAACAAAAACATGGCCTTAAAAGTTGTCCAGTGTAAATCGTCTTAATGTAAATATTGATTAAAATATTCAATAATTTTTCTGAGCGCCATTTGGAATAAGAAAAATAAAAAAATTGAGTAATTCGTAACAGAAACATGCGATTTTTTTTCAAAACATTTGGTCGAAAATTGCGCCCAGAATCGAGAAAAAAACGAAAAATCACATTATTGAGGAATTTCTAGAGACGACCTGGAGGTCTGAAAATCTAGCTAAAGAAATCTTTTTTATTTATACTTCCGACCTGCCAAACCAGAACCTCGATTGGTTCGAGGGCCGATTTGACCCCTTACCCAGCTAGAGCCTTTATATGTTATTTATAGTTGCTCTAATTAAAAAGGATATTTTAGAACCTATTAAGTATCATTGCAGATCGACATGCTTAAGACATATAGTAAGCTCTTAACACTGGACAAGCAAACTGCAATGGATGCGATAAATAATTTACGAATAGTGGCAATGTTGGCGCCAGCCAACGCAGCTGCGATGGTTATCCTTTTTCGCTCGTTGTAATAATATTACAGTCTCGATAGTCCGAGCTTATTGAGGTTGATAATACAAGGCTATATTTATATACTTACAATACTTATACGAGGTTATATATACAATTTATTGAAAATGAACAAAATAAACATAACTGGGAAGTATTGTAATAGAATATTAATGTTATGTACTCCTTAAAAAAACAATCCAAGGTTTTTTCCTTCAAAGGGGACCCACGTTTTCGAACAGTGATATTGAAAACAGTAACGCTAGTGATACTTGTGACAGACAATATTATTACTGGCAATGCGCAAGTGGCAAACAAACACTTTCGTGAATTGCTTGAAAAGCCTAATATGATTGAAGGCATTAAATAAATCTGTTTTTTTACCAAAACTAGCTTGAATTATATGAAACCTCAAACTACTGCAGCTCAAACCATCGAGACTATGCTGTACTTTCTTTTATTCATAAACAGTTCAGATGCACGTGTCAGTTCAGAAACACTTCCAGTGCGGTTTCACAGTTTTGCTTTTTGCGACGGAAGCGCGTCCGACGCACGCGACAGGAGCGCTTTTCTTCTTAGGATTTTGTTGTTTTATTATATGAAACAGTTTTTCTTGACATTTAGGTTACGGCCACACGGGCGGGATTTCATACTGCGTTTTTTTCACGCCAGCGTGAGTTCCCGCATAGTAGGCCACAACAGCAGTTTTTCACGCACCTGAAATCCAGCTCTACGCCGGTTTCAGTTCTTTTTTGTGCCTTGGAGCTGTGCGGTTTGTAAAAATCAAATAGTAAGAATCACATTAGATTGAATAAAAATGAGTTGTTGCACTTTGTACCGCGGTTATCGTTCGTCATTTACGTCGGCCCTGGCACAGATAATGCTGGATTCATCCAGTATTGACTGATCGACCATCAAAGGGAAAATTCGTACTTCTTCACATCTTGAAAGAAAAGCCGGAGTTTTTTTAATACTACAGGATGTTAATTTCCTCCTTTGAACTGCTTTATATAATTTTAGCACCTCCGTGATTATTATATCACTGTCCAGCTCCATGATGAAATAGTGGCAAGTAATAATAAACAGATAATGACAACTAGATGCAGCATGCTTTTTCGCATGTGTGGCCACCCAAGACAGAGTGAAATAACTTAGAAAAATGAAACAAGCCCTCTACTTCGACAGCTGACCTTGAAAACGCGCCCGACTTTCCCCGAATTCCTCTGCATCTGGCCTGCCTGATTTGCAATAGAAAGGTATATTTCTATGGCGTTTTTTCATGCCGAAACGCAAAGTGAAATCCCGCCCGTGTGGCCATAGCATTAAGTTCTTTTTTTAAGTAGTAGACTATGGTGTTAGTAATTTTGTAGTAGACTATGGGTAAAGTAAAGTACCCGTCATATCACAGTGACCTATGCAATGACTATTCTTGACCCCGTCAAAAAAGAAAATGTGGAGGCTTCTATTCAAGACTGATATGTGATCTGTTCAAGACTGTGATGTAATTAGTCATTGAATTCTTTACGCATAATGGTTGGGCTATAAGAATGTCATCATCTAGTGAGAAGTAGAAAAAAAGGAATTCCTTACTTGTTCTGAGGTAGATTCCGGTACATTCTGCACAGTATGCACATCTTCAGTCTGATTTTGAATGAAATCGATCATATCAATTTTTTGGTCTACAGGAGTATCCAGAATTAGACTTTCAGACCCTGATTTGAACTGAAATGATGATAACACAAATATATTACATTTGTCATTTTAAAGAGTTGGAGATATACCTTTGGTATTACTTCCTTTTTATGTACTTGTTTAATGTGTGTCCTACACAGAAGAAGTGTTTTGAAAAATTTACTACAATAAGGACACTGATAAGGCTTGTGAGTGTTATGGACAATAAGGTGTCTTTTTAGAAGAGATGCTGTAACAAATCTCTTGCCGCACACTATGCAAATGTGGTTCTTTACGTTGTTATGGTAATTAAGATGTTCCGTCAGTCTGTACGATGTTATAAAAGTCCTGAAAATTCACACGTAAAAATTGCAATTAGTCATCAAATAAAGGAATTAACTTACTTAGGGCACAAATGGCACATATATTTCCTATCTCCATTATGACATTGAACGTGTCTTTTTAAATTAACTCTTTTCGTAAACCTTGCGTCACATAGCACACAATGGAAAGGTCTAATGATGGGCGATTCTAAACCAGTGTTTGGAATTCTAGGCTTGGGAGGCCTGAATATTAATGAACCTAAATGAAAAAGAATATAATGCATTTCAGGATAATGTAATTATGTAATAAATAAGGAAAAGTAGATTTAATAAGATTTAGGTTTTATTAAGGCTATATTAGGGGAAAGCTATTCTAAAGAGATGGTTTTTAAGGGTACTTACCATAAGCAGTCTGATACAAAGGTTGCTTTAAAATTCGATGAAGAAAAGGTTGTATAATGTGTGGCTTTTCCCTACCCTTTTCTTCTCTGTGCTTGTATGCTTTTTCTAGTTCATCAAACAAATAGCCACAAGTTGTACACTGCCACTTTGGAAGAGATTCAAAGTCATGCTTCCTAAAAAAGTATATTTTTGCAAACAGTGAAACTTATAAGTGGGAATATGAAGGTGCCTCAATAACTTTTTCTTAATATTCTAATTTTAAGTGTTGTCATATATTGTGACGGATGTGATTAAAAAAAACATTGCTTAACCCTTAACTGGTCTGGTGCCATCTTTGCCACATAAACGGTCAGGCATCGTCTCAGAATCTACTATTTTTAAAGACAAAATAAAAATACAAAAAATAAAATAAATGGAACATTTTATTAAACATAGATATTATGAACATTACTGAATAGGGATATGTAAAAAAGAGTGTGATTAAAACAAAAATAAAAATAAAATACTGAACTAAAGAAATAGTAGGTATGCGGAAAAAAAAAATATTGAGAAAATAACATGCTTATAAATTGTACTCCTAAAAAAGTAACTAAACAATATAAATCGGTAGTTTGATTATATTTAGGCTATAAAATGATCAGAGTAACTAAATATTAAAGAAAAAGAAAAATCCAGCAAAAACTAAACTTTATTGTTTTCTGCCCATCCATTTCAAATTGGTTTAGTGTTTTTTTACAGACAGGCTTTTTACATAGTAGGCGTAGATATTTTGTCATTCTCTTAAGGTCCAATAGGAGAAGGATTAGGTTGAAGGGGTGGTACGTAGGTGGTTTCATTAACCAATAAGAAAAAAATATTTTTATAGCGTAGTCTGTCAGACGACATCAGACCAGTTAAGGGTTAAGTAAAAATGAAATTATTTATACAAGCGCATTGCAAGACCATTGTGATTATTAGGGTCTGGAAAGTGTGCTACAACGCAGGATCGGCACTGTACAACTCTATGATAATTAAAGTATAAACCATATTTTTTAATCGCCTTGTAAATTATGTATGTGTATTTCTTGCCTGTGCATACATACGCCACTCACCGTGCCTGGTAACACACACTGGGACTCTCCCATGTCAGGATCGAGGGAAGCCTATATGCAATTTATCCATATAGCATAGCAAGCGTTCCGTTGTTCTATTAGTATTAACCCGACACGCGATGGACGAACGGTAGAACGCCGAGTTTAAAATAATTTTTTGTGTCATGAGTGATTGACTAATAAACGTGTGTACATATGTATTTTGCACCGTGTATGTATTTCTTTTAGAGTTTGTGGGTGTATTTGCATATTAACTGATTTTGTGTGAATTGTTTGCAATAATGGCACAGTCATATTTATTTTGTGGATAGACTGAAGAGGATGATTGAAAATGACGAGGATTTTACGATAGACGGATCACATATTTTATGTATTCCTTACAATCATTGATATATATTTCGTAGACGCCAAAAGTGTAAAAGACATTTAGGTTCGAACATCTATCTACAAAATATTACTGGTACTGTTAGAAAAGAGGAATTTTGGTTTGATTTGTACTTAATATTTTTCTTTAGACTTTTTTTGCCAAATACGTATCCTATGTTCGTGACAACAAACAACTGTAAGTGATACAAACAACTGTGTGAAATTCGTGAAAATAATGTGTGTAGTGTGTCGTCCTATGACCATGTGAACTATTTTGAATTTGCACCTTTAACTTCAGTAGATCTAGAACGATAATTTTTCTTCTACAATTATAGGTATGTACAGGCCAAATCGCTCACGTTTAATGAGAAGAAATGAAGAAAGACTACTGGTTGTAGCAACGTGTGCTCAAGCAATGGAGACAGTCAGTGTTTCTGAATGACAGAAACGATGGGTATGTACATTATTAACATATTTTTACTCCTGTCTTTTTGGTCTCTCATACGTCCTTCCATCAATGACACGTCGGATTACAAGTCCAACCCTGCGTTGTAGCACACTTTTCGTACCCTATTCATTATTATTTATTAATTATTGTTCAATCAAATCATGTAACGTATTTTCCTCTAAATTTTCTAAAAAAAAGAATATATACATATTTTTTTAACTAGGAAACTGTCCATTTAATGTCTATTGTCAATATATCTATAATGATTTCAAATTTCCACTTACCTCAAATGTGCATTTAATACTCTAAGAGACGAAAAGTTATTATTACATATCTTGCATTTATATTCACTAGACCTATGTGTTCTCATATGTGACATCAAAGTTGACTTCAAAGAAAATGCCGTTTTGCATTGTTTACACTGCAAATGAAACACATAATATATTAAAGTTATAATATTTTGATAATAAAGCTATATTTGGCTATAAAGAAATTTATTTTGGTATTACCTTAAACGGTTTTTCTCTTGTATGTACTCTAATATGCCTAATAAGGTCCGAGGGCTTCTTAAATTTTTTAGTACAGTCATTGCAAAAATACCACCGAACATCATCAATTTTCTTTTGACCAACTACATATTTCCTAATGTTTCCATCGCTAGTGGATTCAGTCAGCTGAACGAAAAAATTAGGTTTGTATCTCTTATGTTCCTCATTTAATTCAGTTTCAACTGTTATTTCTACTGGTGGATCTCTATCCTGCTTCTTTTTCGATATTTTCTTTTTCAGTAGAATTTAAGGAAGTTTGTTTTTCTAATTCTTTTAATTTCATCATAACCTCATCAATATCATTTTCTGTTTCCAATGAATCTTTGCTATTAAGATGTGCCTTGGTCACGTGACCATTTAAGGTGGCAATTTTCTTGAAGATGCAAGTACACTGAGAGCATTTGTACATTTTTTGGTCTTCCCCTGAGAAGGTGTGAGTTTTTTGGATATGGACTCGCAAATTGCCTTTAAAGAAATTTAGTTTTATCAATGACAAGAGAAATAACATACCAAAAATAAGAAATCAGAATAAAAAAAATGCAATACCTTTTTGATAAAACTTTGCTGGACATAAAGTACAGGAATATGGTTTGACACCAGTATGCCTACTCAAATGTATCTGAAGAGTCCCTTTTTGTGTGAAGCCACGGTCACAAAATTGGCACTACAAAATAATTTACAAAATATTGTAGTGATGTAGGGAAATTTTCCATAATTTAGTGAACAATTTTCTGCTCATTGTTTCAAGGTAATAATTGCAGTACAGTGAACCCTTGCTATAATGTGGATTTAGAGTGATGAAGTAGACCCATGTTATAACTAGAGTAACAAATTGTATTTCACTAAATTAGGCATCACCTAATGTGCTATTTTTTTCCATGCCCCTATTTTCCTTTTGTTTTGATATTTCTGTATAATATATTAAATATTATTTCGTACGCCTTCCCAACATAACTTTTGTGGAAGCATTTTATTTTCTTTTTCACCCAAATTAGTATTGCATTCGTCATCTTCAGAATAATATATGCTGGTACTAGTTGTTATTGTAGATACTAACGAAACAACAAAAAAGTATATGAAATGCCGAAGAGCCATCTGTTATTTTTGGTATAATAAAGTAGTAAGTCCTACCTTGTTACATGTATGAACTATGATTGTTAGTGTAACCAAATTAAATAAAAATAATTGTATCAGACACCACAAAAGTTTTCCTTGATACATCTTTAGTATTGAACAAAATTGAGTAAAAAATGGATCATTTACACATTTGCAATATTATTTTGTAGACAGTTATAGTCGTTTTGACTATGCAAACTTCATAAAGTAAAAGTTATATTACCCCACATTGCTACAGTAGTTAACATCGGCAGCTTTTAATATTCCTTTTTTTTATTTCTTAACTATATACATGTTATGGACTAGACACACAGTAGGAATTCCATTACTACGTACATAGGCTTATATTTTAAATGCTGCATAAATATATCAAAATTAAGTGAATTTATTTATGTACAACCCAGATCCCCTCTTGCTGATCTGTGTATGCAACGTCAACCCAGACCTGGGTTGTAAGAAGGTAAATTAGTCTAATATTGACATAAATATGCAGTACTTAATATACAACTATGTATGTAGTATCGTAACTCCTACTATATATTCAAGTGGATGCTGTGGATACAACAAAGCAAAAACCCTCACCCATTCACTGGAAATGAAATGAGAATCTGACACTTCAGTTAAAATGAACCTATACAAAAAAAAAAAAAAAAAAAAAAAAAAAAAAAAAAACTAGCATTCCAACTCTCCTGGTTAAGTTAAATTAATGTTATGTTATTGTTAAATTAAGTCAGAAACCTAGAGTTAGGTCATTGATTTATATAAATTTTGAACTCTCATTCTATTCTAACACACCTCATTGATAGTGGCTTAGCATAGCAAAGAAAAGGTTTGTCAGTTCGTTCTCTTGGTCCCTTGTCCCAGAGGATCCACTGTATTCATTGATTTGGAGGTAAAATTCATTACCTAGCATCAAGCAAATTTGTAAGAAAACTGCGAATTTGTAAAAAAAGTTAAAAAAAAAACGTCCAACAGTATTTTAACCATTTTATTTGCCAGTTAAAACTATTGTTAGATCAAAGCTTCCTTTTTTTATTCTTATTTTTAGGAAATCTCAGTTTTCTTACAAATTTGCTTGATATTAGTTACCTAATGAATTTTATCTCCAAACCGATGATAATTTACATTTTAGTCTAAATTACACTAAAATATTTGGTTATTTAAATAAATAAAAAAAACCAAGACAGAAAATATATTATATATCATAGGTACAACTGCTTTTTGATATATGTACCTATGTCAGATGACCACCAATTTGCAGTAAAATAGCATATCAGTGCATATGATGTAACCTGAAAATATTTTGAGGCTATACAGGGTGTTGAGTGACACATTATACAACGTGGCAGAACATGTTCCTGCGGTTACTCAGTATAGGTGGGTAAATTACGTAAAATTAAATTTTACCGGTAAATTACCTTTCAAAATTACGAAATTTTCAGAAATGAGACCTCTTAATAAAACACATATACATATTATTGAGTTAAGTGGTAGTTCTGTTTTAAGCGCCCTGTACATATTTAAGAAATGATTAAACCATTGTTGTACAGCTTTAGACTACTACTAACCACAGTACCAATACCAGTACTTTATTTTCTAAACAGCTACAGATAGTCTCAAATGTAGTGATAAACGAAACTTCAAAAAAACTTGAAATCATTCAAAAACAGTAAAATGTAGATATAGGGAACCCCAGAGGAAACCGAAATATGCAAAAAAAAGTGATTATTCCATTTAAAATAAGGAAGTTAATACCGACTTCCGGTATAACTGAAAGTGCAGCCATCTTGAAAATATTTTCATCAAGTTCATCATAGTCCTATTAGCCAAAGTCCATTTTCAAAAATCAATAATTTCTAGAAGCCTAGAAGAAGATTACTTTTAACGAATGGTTTCGATCAATCGCCCCTGTAAAGCCTCAGTATTTTATTATTTTATCTTGATATAGAATATTAGGTCCAGTTATAGCTAAAATCTGGAAATATGTTAATTCCATTCATTTTTTAATTCAAAAGATTACAACAAATATTCTTATTGTTAATTAGCAAATAGTATATGAATTCCATGCAGTTTGAAATTTAAAAATGTACCTTAAAAGGCTTTTCACCACTATGTATTCTTTCATGCCTCTCCAGCAGGGAGTTCTTGATGAAACTTTTATTGCACACACTACAGACGTGTTTATTTTCTTTCTTTCCTCCTGATTTCCTTGGTCTCTTTGGTCTACAAAATGCCTTCTTTAACCTTACGTGATCAGAAACGTGTGCTCTAAGCCCTTTGGAATCTTGAAAGGTAACTTTACAATATGGGCAGGTCAATGGTTTTGATTCATTCCGCTTCACTAGGGCATGAGATTCAATATGTTTGAAAAAAATCATCCTAAAATAAACTTAGTTGTCAATATCGACTATGACTAGGAAAATTTTGAACTAACTATATATGAGTATTCAGCTCCAAAAGGTTTGTTCTACCTTCAGAGTTACTAAAATTGGCGATCCAGTTCTGGTTGCCATCCAGATCCAGGATGGCAACCCAGTTCAGCTTAGATCTCTAATGATTTAAAACATCAAAGTTCTTTATAGAATGTACTAGATGTAATAACTATCAAAATGGATTGGAAATGGAGTTTATTTATGGAAACACTGTGGTATTTATTTGTAACTAATTATTGCAATTTAAAATATTAATCCAGAAAAAAATTACTACTATCCCAATCGCTAATAAATACATGCATACCTCTTTATCAAACTCCCATCCACATTCCTCACAAATATATAATTCCTCTACTTGATGCAACATTAGATGTGATTTCATACTAGCAGCCCTTTGAAAAGTCAAATTAACATCACATATAGGACATTTTGTATGATTTTCTTCAGAATGAGAAAGAACCATGTGAATTTTCAAATTGTTTTCAATGTTGTAGCCGGTAGAGCATTTTGTACATTTAAATTTTTTTGGTATCCATGCCATTTCATATGATCTCGGTATTGGCTCAATGAGTTGAATATATTGTCACATTTTATGCAATTAAACTGTTGTTGCATAGGCTTTGGAGCTAATTTTTTTAAAGTGTTTGTTTGCGGTGACTCTTCTTGATTTGGCTTTCGCAATGGGGCTGTAATAATATAGTGCGACTCCTACAAAATATAAAGGAATTTCTTGTTTAAAAAATGTTCTTCAACTTGTCAGATAAACATATACATTACCTAACTGGTCCTTTTTGTGTATGTGGCCTCTCGGTATTTGGTGTTATTGAGGAGGTAGTATATATAACGGAATCCTGGTCTTGAATACTTAGATTACTCTAAAACACATATTTATTTTAGAAAAAACAAATGGACATATACAATTATATTTGTCCAATACCTCACTTGCTTCTACTAAACATACGGATCCATCCGGAAGCTGTTTAATAATAATGTTTTGTATCACCTTCAAATTATCTTGTTCTCTGGCACTCTTAAGAGTATCAATAGGTATAGCCACATATAGATTGCATTTTTCATTAACTGGGGATAATGAATTATGGGATAGCATTTTCTTAATATCAATAAGGGTTATATCCTCCAACTCCAACTTATAGGTTAAGTCAATTAATTTTATGCTTCCAGGACAGCAAAATTACTATCTGTTTGCGAAATACATGTTTTTTTTTCACTTACATTACTACGCCAAATATTAAAATACACTTTGAAATAGAGACCACAAACATACTTTTTTTTTAAAAGGTTTTAATAATTTGATATTTAATAGAGATAGAGAATGAGAATAGAGAATAACATGAAACATGATATGTTGTAGTTTGAAGTTAACTATCAACTCAAAATACCTAAAGTTCAAAATACCTAAAGCAGGCTATCCACCATCAAATACTTATTTAAATATAGAGACATCCAAAAAAGAACGTCATCAAAGTTGGCCGAGAAAAAAATACGTATTTCTATTCTTAATCGAATTTATAACCTTATTTACTTGTCAAGACTGTCACATCATATAACAGCCATTGTTTATTTTACAAATAGTGACAGTCACTTGTCAAAAGTTTGTCATAACCAAAAAGCTTAGACATGACCGCTATTTCCATCTCTCTTGTTCATAGCCAGAGTTGATGACTTTTTTTTTGGATATCTCCATATATCAAAAGGCTTAAATACCATAAAATATTTAAATACTTTCGTTCGTGCTAAACATACGTGAACATGAATGATATTCAGGTACAGTAGAGAAGATATACTGTGGTTAGGATGATTTTTTGTTTTAGTTATAGATAATATAGAAAATTATGTTTTACATTATAAGAGAAAACTAGACAGTCAACCATTGCGAAGATATATGGTATATTTTCACTAAACTAATGGGTAGAGAACGATCTTTCTTCTGATAAAATCGTACATGAGACAGCTAACACTGGGAAAAAATGTAGATATCCATTGTAGATCCCAAATTATACTCTCAGATATTTGAAAAAACATATTTTGTTTATTTTTTTAGAAACCTAACAACAGTAACCTCACTTTTACCATAGTTTTAAGTGAAAGGAGAAACTGATCAAGATATTTTAATTTCAGTAGGGGGCAGGGGAACTGATATTCTCAAAATAAAATAGCATATTGAAACACCCATTTTTGAACTGAACTGAAATAAATTTACATTTACTGATATTTCAGGTAAAAGAAACATCATATGTGTCTTTTCTGTCTTTTATATGTACCTTATAAGAATTGGTAATATCTCTCAGATATTCTCGACGATCATTAATTTATTCTCGTTTATTAAACGAGAATAATTGTGATTTCATGAAATCTTAGGTATAAAACTCGGTATAAAAGACATACTTTTTGGTGAGGCTGTGGGATGGAGTATGGAGTAGAGAGCCTCAAGGGAGAGAGTTGCCAACTTATGCGTCCGTGGATGTTTCTCTTAGCTCAACGTGTGGTTGGCCGACGAAGCGCTGCTATGTTTTTCCGAGAAATGAAATGTTTTATGACGCATCTTGAGTAGAACGTCCGAGGTTATGTGTAGTGTAAACACTATAAAGGTTATTAAAAATCAGTGAAATTCCAGTTACAAAAACGAACCACAAAATCTCTCTCGTGTATCATGTATTGTTTCAGGAACATTACCAGAGAAGATCCTTCTCCACATCTAGAATATTAAATATGTCATTCCATACAATTCTTTACTAACAACTAGCGTATAAACTAAATAGACTAAGTACGTAAACTATAAAACTTAATAACTGTCAGCTGTCACTAATGTCACTTTTACAAATGTCACAGTATTAACGAATATTTCATATTCGTTAATATTATTTGAATTTAGTCACTCATATTAGTACCGATGTCAACGATAGATGGCGCAATATGTTTTGTCTTTAACACAGGGAGTTGCTGTTCTATCCGTAGGGTTTTCTATGGAAGAGAGTTACGTCATTATAATTACATACTTTGGTTCCATCGAAAAAATGGCATCCCAAACAGTCAGAAGAACGGTAAAACAAGTAAAACCTATATTGTCATTAGATCGCGAAGAGGCTAGAAAAAGAGTATTAAATTTATACAAAGCATGGTTTAGGCAGGTGCCATATATAGGTGTGCATTTATCACTATCACACTAAACGACTCTTTATTATTTTATTATTTTAGTTAAACAATACGATATCCCCAGGAACGAGGAGCAGTGTAGGCAAAAATTAAGGGAAGAGTTTGCTAAATATGATAACATAAAAGACATCCGCATACTCGATATGTTGGTAATCAAGGTGGGTTAAAAATTTTTAAATTCAGTTTTGGAATGAATAAATTCTATTATTTCACACTATTTATTTCTTTAGAAATGAAGAAACTAAAAAAGACTGAAGATGAAACTGCTGTTAAAACTGAAAAGGAGCTATTTCTACTTAAATCCAATTTTATTCAAAATCAGCTCAGTACCTGATTTGCTTAAAATAGCATGTACCAAACACTTTATTTTTATTATAATCCTAAAATTCTAAACTCCTACCGATTTTAATCATTTTTGGGATATGGTTCTAGACCTAGAATTGTTGACCTTTTTTAATGCTATACGGGGCACTTTCATAAATATGTAAATACCTGATAAATAATGTCAAGTGAGTGACATGAGTATTGGCTACCTTTTTGCTTCATAGATGCTGAGGCTTTTGTACAAGTGGTATTCTCGGGATGATTAATACACAAGTCTTCATAATTAAACTAAAAAGTTGGTGACCTGCGAATCAGCTACTATTTGTCAGCCGAACTGAACTGAATTTTGTAGCAGTTTTGTATAATCTGATTCATTACCGTAAAACTATTGTGTTTTAGTTAATTTGCAGAACAAATATATGCAACTTCTATTACTATCAAAATATTGTAAATTGGGATAATCAATACTTTTTCAAAATTGATACACTATTAAAACGTGTTCGTCAGTTTACCACTTTTTTTTGTTCATGTAGACACTGAAAACAGTGTAAATTCAGGTGTAGATCCTACCGGTGTAACTTTAGGTGTAAAGCAGTTGAAAGCGGCAAATATTATTTTTATATAAATTTTAGAAAATATTGTAGAGTTTAAAGTATTTTCAAAAATGTTTACAAAACTTGCTTGCACCTCAGGCTATGAAATGATATATGATTTATTTGGGGGTGCTAACCAAGTGAATATAATGTTATGTTCAAAATTAACATACCACTCTAATAATCCTATATAATTTCTACCAAATTGATTTATTAGTGAATTATTTTTTATCATTAAAAAACATTTTAATTGGAGATAATTAAAGATTGGTAGGTACATCTATTAACTTTTTTTTAATGGTAACTTATTACATTCTATTACAAATTTCAAACAATAATACCAAAAAACTGTTCCAATTGATCTCATTTGAGGGTACTTATCATAAATAACAATAAATATATTCTTCTCTTTCAGGGTCAAATGGAACTTAAAGAAGTAGTAAATATGTGGAAGCAGAAAGGACACATAATGAGTTACTTTAAGGATACGATAGAGCCAAAGCCACAAGATTTCCTTTCCAAATTTCTTAGTGGGAAAGAGTAGAATTGGACTGGTTTTCTGTAGAACTTTAAATAGAATCTGTAAATACAGTTTAATAAATTATTAATTTTATATTTTTTGTTTGGAAATTGTGTTTTTAAAAAAGATTTATTTTTATTTTACATACGTCCAGCACTGGACGTTGTATTACATGAAAATTAAAACTTAAGACTAACTGAATGAGTACATGACTTGTAACTTCACTGACTAACATGGTACATTTCACTTATATTTATAAGCTCGGGTTTGTCGACGTAAGCATAAGCGTTCTGTGAATCAAACTGCTATGCTTGCGTTTCTCACAAAGAGTGGTTTCAAAGGAAGTTGTTATCTTTTGACGTATCAAATTACGTCTACTACTGATAGTCATATTACATTGTATATTTTTACATATAACAACTCCCCTTTTTAATAAAAAGTTGACATCATACGTCGACTTTTATGATAATTCTGGTATATCTTCTTGCTGGAGATGGGGTCTTCTTCTTAGGAGGGTGTTGAGTTTCATTTACAGGTGATGTAGAGGGCCAGGAGTCCAATCACGATGCCAATGGTTAAGTAGGTGGTCAAGGTGATGTGTTTCGTTATAAAGGGTTCATTAATTAATTTGTCTAAATCTCTGGAGTATTGTTCCAATTTATGATTAGCTATATCCAGATTTTCGATGTTTAGATGGTCGAATTGGAGGGGGTTCTAATTTTGGAAGTTGCAGTTTCTCTGGAATATCCCTACAGCAATCATATGGTATAACTACAGGGTGAGAGTTATCTGTGATGTTGAAGGTATTACGGCTTTCGGCTTGTACCTTTGTTATGCCAACAAATGCGTAGCAATTTGGTTGAAGTTTTAGTATTGAGTTCTTGTTGACTGTCGTTATCTTCGTGTCCATCTGGTTGCAATTTATGGTAATGTGGATTGGTTCGGAAACGATTACGAGCCAAACGTTGTTTTGTAGTTTTTGAACGTTATATCCTTGTCCATATACAAGGGAGCTGTCACAATTTTTGGGGATCTGTCTGGAGTTCTTCAATAATTGGGCCTCGCATGCTGCGTTGCTATCGATCGGGTAGGCGTAGAGATCTGAACATAGTTTCTTGCGATCACCTAATTGCTTGCATGTGCTCAAATCTTTTACGGGTATGTACATTAGAGAATCATCATTTCGCGCAATAAATTTTTGAGAAAATGACAATACGTGGTGCAAACCTGTTCTATTGTCCAAAATAGGAATTGGGTACAAATGATAAAGGGTGTACAGTTGCTGTTCCACTAGTGGGATTCTTAGCACAAAAATTAAATCTGATTTTGATTGAAAGGCTTCTAATTCGATGATTTCTAAGTACGAAGGTATCATTGAATGTTTCACTGGAAGGGGTAAATTATTTTTTACAAGATTTTGAGATATTTCCTGAAGAGAGATAATCAAATTATCTGGTGTAATGATTGAAGAGTGAATAATTTTTAAACGAGCAAAGGTTATTGATTTTAGAATGTTATTGAGATTGTCCTGAAGGTATAAATAACTTTCCATTAACTTTTCGCAAATTTCGAGAAATTTTAATTTGGCTTCAACCAGTGCGATTTTATCTCCTAGTTGATGAATAGCTCTCTCGATTCTGCTTATGTCTCGATTAAATATTTTTTCATCAATTGCTAATTTTTGGATAGTTTCATTGAAACTTTTTATAACCGAAGAGGTAACGGATATTTGATTTTTTAAAAGGTTCTCAATTTGATTTTGATCTTGGTTTATTTTATTGATACTGTCTGTAAAATATTTACCGTCAGAGGCGTCAAGATTACCGGTGATTGCTTTAAATATACTACCTATACCGTCTACTAAACCTCGTTTAAAGCGTCTAGTGTCTGTAAAGACTTCTTCAAGTTTTTCCTTAATGGAATCAGAAATTTGGGTAAGAAGAGTAACGTGGGTTTTAACATCTGAATGAAATTGTCGCATATTGTGATAATCATGGTTAAGCATTTCCGTGATTGCATTTAAAATTCTGTTATTATTGTCAAAGGTATTTTTGATGCTGGATAGATTTTTATGTACAAGAAGAGTCCATTTGTCGTTGGAAACTATGATTCTTGTTTCATCGTGATAGTAAACGCCTATTGTGTTGTTTATTGGGGTTATTTGGTACTGGGCTATGGCTGTTCCGATCAGCACAAAGGACCTGGAAAGATATTTTTATTTTAATTTTCGGAATAGGGTTTAAGTCGATCAAAATTGACTTTAGTTTTTTGCTTGGTTTTTTGATTTAGAAGAGTAGCTGAATTTTTTGTGAATTTTTACAATTTCAAAGGGACCGTTAAATTTGTTTTGGAGTTTATCTTTTATCTGTGATTCTTTAACATAAACTTTTTGTCCGACTTGGTAATCTGGCTGGGTTTGAGAAACATGTTGGTCAAAACGAATTTTCGCTTTTTCTTTTGGGAATTGGTTTTTGCTTGTGCTACTTTGTAATAATAAGATATGCGGTTGTTTAGGTCTCTTATGTATTTCGTGATCAGTTCTTTCTGATTGTACAGAGTTTCGGGTGGCCTACTTGAGGTATGACCAAAATTAACTCATAGGGTGTAAATCCGTGAGTTTCATTGACTGAGGTGTTGTAACATATTATTGCGTAAGGTAATATGTTAAAGGGATGTTCATCGGGTGGTCTGACATGTGTATTCTTATCATTTCCAATAGTGTGGAATGGAATCGTTCTAAGGAACCGTTTGATTGGGGGTGTCCTACGCTAGAATATGTTATTTTAATATCATAGAGGCAACATAAGTCTCTAAGGATAGCGTTGTCAAATTCACGTCCGTAATCACAGTGGATTCGGCGGGGTGTTCCGAAATGTTGGAAATAGACAAGTAACGTGTTCGCTACTGATTTTGCTGATTTGTCAATAATGGGGTACGCCTGACTAAATTTTGTGAGTTCATCGCGTATTGTAAGCGCATAATTTTTAGGGGGACTTCTAAGATATCGATGTTTATGCGTTCAAATGGAGCTTTTTGGGGTTTCTGTGATAACTAAGGGTGCGTCTAAATTTTTCGACAAGCTTTTGTTTTGTTACAAATTTCACATTTTTTTATGTAATCATCAACGTCTTTTGTCAATCCTTTCCAATTATACTTGGTTTTTATTCGCCTAATAGTTTCATTTATTCCACGATGGATGTGGGCTTTACCTGTGTGGTATTGATCGATAATAATCGGAATTTGATCGTTATCAGGTGTTTTAGTGATGTCTTGGCAAACTTTGATTTTTACGTCTTTTTCTGATAAAAGGAACGATAATATTTCGAGGATGGGAAGATCGACGTTATTTTCGACATAGTAGGTTTCGGAAGGTTTAAATTCTTCACGGCCTTGATATATTGATGCAAATAAATGTTCTATTACGGTATCGGGGTCGAATGGTAATGCTACTATAAAATATTTTCTGTTACGCACAGACTTACTAGATAGTTTGTTTAATGTTAAATTACGAAAGTCTGTGTTTTCTTCGAATAAATCTTCGATTATTTTATAATGGAAGTCTTTAAGATTGTTTTGTTGGAAAAACGTTACGATATTTTTATTAGATTTATCTAAAAGTTGTCCGTTTGTATACTCAATTTTGGAATAATCAATAAGGGATTTTGTTTTATACAATTCTATAAAAGTTTCAAATTCTTTTACGCTTTCGTTTTTATCTATGTCTTCGATTCTCTCGGTTACGTTATCTTTTTGATTATCGGAATCGGATTCGTTTGAAGTAGATGGATTTTGAATGGGGTACATTACTAATTTGGACTTTGCTTGAAATTGGGAGTAATTTTGGATGTGATTTATTTTTTCTAAAGGTTCAATTGATATGTCGGAGAAGTCGCTGGTTTTCGGAATTGCGTTCGCGTTTATTATTGTTGTAAGAAATTCGCCATTCTGATTTACGTGCACTATCGCGTTTGGTATTCTGACTTTTTCTTTTTCTTGCCCTGATAGTATGGCATCGGTGTTTGTTAAATGACATTTTAATTTTGCGATTTGTTCCGTACGGGGGTCGATCGAAATTATATTTGAAATTTTGTTAGCTGATTGATTTTGGTGATTTTGCGTATCTGAAATAATTGGTTGATCCGTGACTTTATGAATCGGAATTGTTTTGAAATTTGTTATGAGCACTTTGTTTTTTATGTCTACAATGCAGTTATAATGTTCTAAAAAATCAGAACCAAAGGAGTCCATCGAACTCGATGTCTAGGTCGCATATATAAACTTTAAGTGGATCATTGATGTTAAATGGAATAAGAACGGATTCGTTAATTACTATTTTTTGATCTGTAATACCCTGTATGGTAACGTTTTCTGGACATCTCCTTCTGTAATTTTCGCAAATTTTAGGTTTGAATATAGACAAACCTGCGCCTGAATCAATTAATATTTTATGTGTGTTGGTAGCGTCGTAAATGTAGTATAAATTTTTTTGATTTAACAGATAGCAAGGGGCTTATAGGTATCGTTGTTCTGGGAAGTTCAAATTGGGGTTGAAATTGTCTAGATTCATATTGCCAAACTGTGTTTGCAATATTGCCGTGTTGGAATCGCTGTTGTGATCCGGTGGGTCTGATAGAGGAGGTGGGCCTAATTGAAAATCCTGATCGTATACGAGGGTGGTGTTATAAGTTGGTTCTTCCATGTAATAATTTTCGGAGGGACCATTAGCGGTATAATAGTCCTCGTTGTTGTAGTATTCTGAATTATTAGCAGGATAATAATTCGTATCAGTGTAGGCGTTATTACCTGTATAATAACTGTCACTGGTATTTTCGTAATAATTTTGGTTAGGCTGCTCGTAAACTTCTTGTTCATTATTTTGGTTTAAATGAAACGTTTTCCTATTGTTATTATTTTGCCTAAAATAATTGGGGTTTGGTTGGATCGCGGGGGTCTTTGAGCATTAAAATTTGGATTTGGCGTAATAACTGGGGGTCTCTGTTGCTGAGAATTTTGTGAAGTTCCGGGGTGTTGGTTGTAATAATTTGGCCTAGGGTAATTTTGATAATTTTGGTAGTTTTGATGAGGTCCGGAATTTGGGGGTTGATGACTTTGTTGTCTTTGACGACATTCGTTGAAAACGTGCCCTATTCGTTTGCAAAATGAACATTGTTTTGTTGGTGGAGGTACATTTGGTTTACGTACTGGTGTATTGTTATTATTAATGCGATTTAACTTTTGCGTTTCAAAATAATTTAGTTGTAGTTCTTTGCGAACTCTGTTTATTGCCGTAAGCATGTCTGCAGGGTCGCTAGCTCTAACAACGTGCGCTATTTTAGGTTCTAATCCCGTTAATAACGTATTTAGAATCATACCCTCTGTTAATTGTATTTGCGCTTGTTTTTGACCTGTTGATAACTGTTGTTTATGAATAGATGCGTGCATTTTTGCCTCGTGCGTTTGTAATCGAGCAATAAATGTGAGAGGAGATTCACCTGAGAGTTGTCGCATTCGTTGAAGGTCTTGGATTAACGAAGTTAAATCTCTACGATCACCGAAATGATTTTCGAGAAGATTTTTAATTTCGTCCCAAGTATTTGGGTTTCTGGAATTTACTAATTCTGCTGCGCGTCCTTTTAATTTATTTTTAATATGGACAGTTAAGAGTACCTTCTGGTTGCCAACTGCCATGTCATACGCAGTTTTACATGAATTTAGAAAAGTGACTAAATTTATTTGATTACCGTCGTAATCAGGTATTATTGAAAAAATTTCGATTAATTTATAGGGTTCGACTATTTCTTGATGAGGTTGGTGTGCTTGTGGCTGGGCCATATTTCTAGTGGTTACTGGCATAAACAATTTGGAACGTGTGACTAATGAATTTTTCGAAAATGAGCTTTAATTAATTTTGGGGTGGATAATAGAACTGGTTTTTCGCAATTTCAATTTGAACTTGCTTCGCGGTCAAAAGAGCGAGATTTAACGTTGTACTAAAAGCGAGATGATTCAATAAGTACTTACGTTAAGATTTTCCACATTCCTGTTGACGTGGGGGTGAAGATCGTCGTTGAACCAGGTGAGCTGTTGCGTGTTCCTGATGTCAAGGTGGATCTGGGAGGTGAAGATCGTCGTTGAACCAGGTGAGCTTCTGTTGCGTGTTCCTGATGTCAAGGTGGATCTGCTTGTTGAATTTTCTTCTTGTTTCGGCTTCCTGGAGCTTGTTGAATTTTCTTGTTTCGATTTCTTGGAGCTTGTTCTTTTTTCTTGAAGGTTTGGAAACCACCACACTTAGTGAGGATGCCCGTGTTCTAAGCGTGTTTTGGAAATCCGCACGACTGCGCCAATTTTTATATTTTTTGTTTGGAAATTGTGTTTTTAAAAAAGATTTATTTTTACTTTACATACGTCCAGCACTGGACGTTGTATTATGAAAATTAAAACTTAAGACTAACTGAATGAGTACATGACTTGTAACTTCACTGACTAACATGGTACATTTCACTTATATTTATAAGCTCGGGTTTGTCGACGTAAGCATAAGCGTTCTGTGAATCAAACTGCTATGCTTGCGTTTCTCACAAAGAGTGGTTTCAAAGGAAGTTGTTATCTTTTGACGTATCAAATTACGTCTACTACTGATAGTCATATTACATTGTATATTTTTACATATAACATTAATATTAAGTTTACATATAACATTAATAAAGGGCATAGCAGTATTTGACCAAAAATTCTTTCATTTTTGTCATGTGATACAGTGATTTTCCTTTATTTTTTGGGTTAATTGTATGCTGAATTTTATTTAAAAAAACTATATTTTTTAACTCCTACCATCATAAATAATTAATCTTGCTTGCCTTTTGAAAAACGGCATTTAAATTACGATACACGTAGGTATACGTGTATCGTGATTTAAATGACATAATTGTAACCAACTCCTTGAAGCTAACTGACTTATTACAGTGGCAGCTTCTGTCTGATTATCTAGCTTGTCTTTTAATTATAACGAGCCATTAAAAAAAAATGACATCAAAGTTGGCTGAGCAAAATAGTATTTATACTCTATAAATCTATAACCTCATTTAATTGTCGAGGCTGTCACATTATGTGACATCCAATATTTATTTTACAATTGTGAAAGTCACTTACACAAAACATCTAAATAAAGCCATTTGTTAAAAGTTTGAAAACAACAAAGCTTTGCTTCAAGCTTCGACATAACTACTATTTCCATCTCTCTTTCATAGCCAGATTTGATGACTCAATTTTTTTTCTTGGATGGTTCAATATATGTATGTATATGTTGGTATAAAACATTATTTTTAGTTGCCATTTTTTAAGCAATTTTCACTAAACCTAAATTTTCAATTATTGAAGAATAAGATTTTTTTAATTTCTCGATTATTCTCAATATTATGTAACCAGATTTAAGATATTTTGTTTGGTCTAATGGTGGGTTCATGCAGAAATTTTTTAGTAATAAGAATAAGAATAGTAATAAGCATAAAAGTTAAACCTTCGTTTTATAATGACCCAGTTCATGCAGTAAACATAATTTTTAGTAATAATTTTAAAAATAAGGATTTGCTGCATGAACTGGGTCATTATAAAACGAAGGTTTAACTTTTTATGCTTATTACTATTCTTATTGTTATTACTAAAAATTTCTGCATGAACCACCATAAGAATTATTACACAAAAACGAACCATGATCCGGGTTAATTGCCCTTCAATTTTAAGTGAGCTATGTAGATAAGAACCTACTTGCTTATTTGCGTGCTAAGAATGAGTGCTTATCATCATAACATAGTATAAAACAAAGTCGCTTTCCGCTGTCTGTCCCTATATAGGGTGACTTCGCTAGTAAGCCGGCCCCCCCTAGTAGTCGGTCGAAATTCATTTCAAATGCATATAACTTAAAATATACGATATATGAAAGCTTTTTTTTTGTTGCTATTGGTCGGCCACAGTATCAAGTAAATCCCGTCACCAATTTTTTGGCACCTACTGTTAATTAATAGAACTAGTCAGGTTCATTTTTAAAACTGTGGTTAACGGTTATGTCGAAAAACACGCGTGTTAAAATTTGAAAAACTTGTGGTTGGTTATTTTGAACGGTAAGTAAAAACACTTGTAAAACATCTTAGCTATTGTTTTGTGTTGATAGCTTGAAGAATACTTTGGATTATCAGATAAAATCAGCAGAAATGCCTTTTTTGCAGTTATAGGTTAAAAATCCAGTGGCCGGTAACCCGCATAGTATTATTAAGTGAATTTCAGTAGTCGGCCACTACTGGGCTCTGAATGGTAAAATTTTTGTCTTTTTTTTTACTCTGTAACTAAGATATAGTCATCGTTGTCTTAAAGATAGATTAAGGTTACGGTTAGATAAATTTTAGTAGTCGTTCACTATAATACTTACTTTAGATCATGATTCTTACATTTGAAATATAGGCCGACTACTGAAATATGTTTTAAAAGTCATTTTTCCAGTGGTCGGCCGTAAATTTTTTTAACACGATTTAAGGGATTTGTATCCAGTTTTTTTCTATAATATCCTTTTTAGACTATGGAAACTAAAAGAAAAAGGAAGTTTCATCAATACACAGAACAAAATCTACAAGAAGCTCTTCAGGCATTTAAGGATGGCGCGAAAATACGGGAAGTTTGTAGAAGATTCGGTGTACCTAGGTCTACATTACAGAACCGCATCAAGGGAGGGTCCCCGACAAACCTCGATGCTGAATATGACACAGAAAAGAACGTTGGTTGTGATTTTTGTCCCAAATGGTTTCACCTTGGGTGTACAAAGTTTTTCGGACGTAAATATGATGAAGTTGCTGAAGAAAATTTCAAATGTGATTTTTGTAACGAATAAGACTGCTAGCAATGTTTTCACAAGAGAATATGAGTTTAATTTATTATTTTATTTATTTATTTACTAGACATGTTGATGGCCAAGAAATTTGTTTTGTTTATCATTTCCTAGGTATATATTTTGTTATATTTACTAATAAAAAGAAGTTTATATATGATTAAAAATGAGTACTAAATTTAGTACTAAATGAGTTATAAATTTATATATGATTAAAAATGAGTAATAAAAATTATTTATGAGTACTTATCAGCATAACTTTATCTCCTACATTTCGTAGTTAATATGAAAATTAATGGTTTATTAGTCATGCAATGCAAAAAGCCAATAATTTCAATACGGTCCTGTACAAATAGTGGCCAAAATACTATGGCCGACTACCCACTTATAGGTGGCCGACTACCCACTTATAGGTGGCCGACTACCCACTTATAGGTGGCCGACTACCCACTTATAGGTGGCCGACTACTGATGAAAGTGCATGTTTTTGCATGAAAAAGTCGTGCTAATAAGTATTAAGATTAATCTAAATATGTTATGTTACTAAACTGCAGCAAAATGTTCAAAGTTTATTTTTATTCCACGGTCACTATCACATCATAAAATAATATGTATTTTTTACAAATCGCCGAAGTTGAATTTTACCTAATCTGGCCGACTATAGCACAATCACCCTACCTATGTATGCTTAGATCTTTAAAACTACGCAACGGATTTTGATGCGGTTTTTTTTTAATAGATATAGTGATTCAAGAGGAAGGTTTATATGTATAATACATGCATAATATAGGAGAGAAACACTGATAATTTTAGAGGTTTCTAATGTGATGTCGTAAACCGTGCGAAGCCGGGGCGGGTCGCTAGTGTCAAATAATTAAAAATGGAAACTTTGAAGGATTGTAGTTCCGTGTGTATGTATAATATAAATTATGTCAAATCGACGTGATTTTGATTCAGGAACATGCTGTTAAATTGATGACATATCTTTTTAAGAACACCCTGGTATTAAATATACACAGTGTCCGGGAATTGAGTGTACGACATAATACCAGACATTCCTTGACCCAAAAGAATACGATTTTTGCCAACATGCATATAGCCAAAGTTGCTTTGTTTGGCTGTTAAGGACGTCAAAATTCCAGAATTAGATTTTCTTTAATAACTCTAAATGTGGCTATCAATTTTGACCATATTAGGGATACGGATTTAGGCCTATATAATTGTCCTTTTTTAGTGCTATACAAGGTGTTTTTGAAAATATAGAAACACCTGATAACAAATGTGTAATTTTTTACTCATATTTTGTCATTGCGTGAATAATAGCTACCTATTTGTTGTTTATTGAATAGCCTACTTGGTTCCAAAGCATTTTGACCTCTTGAAAAATGTTGATTGGATGAGCGGTTTAGCTAAGCAAATATAGAATTCAAATGATTGCGTACTCATACTGCCAGTAAACATACAAATTGTCCTCTTGGATAAAAAAATGTCAGATCTCCTACAATAGAAATTGTAGAAGATCCGACTTTTTGTCTTTAATGCAAGTGTCATTTAAAACTTTAGATTGCCTGTAAGACCATTTTGAGCATTTGTTGTAATTTAAAATAAAATGCGCGGAGTTCTTTAATTTAGAAATCGAAATTTTATCTTTAGGAAAGAATATTTTATACATTCTTTCCTTATTTCATTTATATAACTCATTTTGAATTCACCGTAGTTAACAGCGCTAAACCTTTCTAAGACATAAAAATTATTTTTCTTAGTGTTCGAATATTAATTCGAAAGGTACCTAGCACAGCTACACAAAAAAAATCATGATCCTGGATGTTGACCTTAGTACCCCTGTGTATTTTTCGATGCTGAATTCGAATCCAACCTCAAAAAAGTCAATACACCCTCAAAACTTTGAGATGGGGGTAAGAAATGAAAATTTGACAAAACACGCAATTTTTGTTCCAAGAATAGGTATACACATTTCTGGGGATTTTCGAGGTTGCTGGTTTCAAATTTCAACATGCCAAAAGCAGGAAATGTACTCCAAAGGTGAAAATCGAGAATAACAGGGTTGAAGTGGGGTATTTTGTCAAATTTTCATTTCTTACCCTTATCTCAAAAGAGGGTGTATTACTTTTTTGAGGTTGGATTCGAATTCAGCATCGAAAAATACTTGAGGGTTCTAAGGTCAATATCCAGGATCATGATTTTTTAGCTGTGTACCTACAGCTATAAAAAATCATGTATTTTCAGGATCATGATTTTTTTGTGTAGCTGTGTAGTCTAAGCACACAATCATTTGGAAATTATTTTTCCTTAGATGAACCACATATATCTAACCAACATTTTGCAAGAGGTAAAAAAAGTAGCCTATGCAATTAAAAAACAAATCGGTAGCTATTATTCATGCAATAACAAACTGTGAGTACCAAATTACATTAGACATTTACTATCAGGTGTTTCTATATTTTCGGAAGTGCCCTGTATAGAACTAAAAAACGTCACTTGTAGGCCTAAAGCTGTATCTCAAAACTGGTCAAATTTGATAACCGCCTTTTAGAGTTATTAAAGAAATACTTTTATTTTATATTAAAGAAAACATTTTTTCCCGAAATTTGACGCCCTCTAGCAGCTAGATGAAGTTACTTTGACAATATGCAAGTTGACCTAAATTATTTAATAAATATTACATATGTATTATATAATAAATGGCTGGTATTACGTTGTACATTTAATTCGCAGACCCCTGTACACATAGTTTTTGTCTATACTCTGTTTCACATTGCAAAATCTACATTTTTTTTGGTGCTAAAAAACACTAATTAAATGTGAGATGCACCTTAGGAAAAATCACACTTGGAGTAATTTATTATTGGTGAAACATACACTATTTTGTAAATCTGGTCAATTACTGCAAATTTTACATACATGTGAAATAAATTAGTTAAGTAGGTTATTGTTATTAATTATTTATGTTCTTCATCCAGTGAATTGTGCCTCGTCAGATTTTGAAACAGTTTGCAAAATAGCGCATAACGGTTATGGTTTATCTCCATTTCAAAAACTTCATAGGTGTTGTGAAAGTAAAGTGTTCCAAATTTTTATATAACCCATAGTATTAATTATTAAACTGCAACCACTACATAGTTTGAGAAAGAGCATATATAGTACTTCTTTTTCAGAAAAAAAAAAAAAACTGGACGTCTTCCACGGAACACCCGAACTACTACACTTTTCTCGACGCGCATTTCGCCAACCAAGTTGGCATCTTCAGAAGAAGATTAAAACTGTTTTAAAAGTTTTAATCTTCTTCTGAAGATGCTAACTTGGTTGGCGAAACCGCGTCGAAAAAGGGTAGTGAGTTCGGTGTTTCGGTGGAAGACATCCAGTTTTTCGTTTCTACGTCGAAGGTTCCAGTACCCAATCCAGATAAATTCACATTATTATGGAATTTGTCAAGTACGTACAGTAAGAAAGTGATGTGTGTATTCATTAACATTTATGAAAGTTACCATAAAAAGCATTCATTACTTATCCTTCATTGAAATATCAGCACAGAAGTTAGCAAGATAAATTTTATCTTAGTGGGATGTGTATAAATATATGGAAGTCAAAAAGGTTACATTTCATATACTAAAAGTTATCAAGTGCACATAAATGTAAACAAACTTATTTGCTAAGTATGAGAGATTCAGTTTTAAATGCAACATTTCAATTACACCAACAAATTATAACAAATAAGTAGCAAATATCACCTAAAATGTACCTACATTTGGCAAAAAAGATTCATAAAATCTGTACCTATATCAAGTAAAATACATTTTCAAATTTAAGATGCAATAATCAGTAATCACTTTTTAACAAAGAACTATGACTAATGATCTAGTAAAAATAGTATTTGTATTCTAATTCTCATTTCCTATTGTAGTAGAGAGCACATTAACCGTGAACGTCAGTCCACATTAAAATTTCATATGATAAGGTTTATTCCTCGTAAACCTAGTAATCATATCAAATGACCATTTGGGTTGATCAGCGGGCACCATATGGCCAGCATCTCGCACTAATATCTCTGTAAGATTACCAGCTTGCTTTACATAACCTGCTAACTCTTCGCCGACATACCATTTGTATCTTTGCGCAGTTTTATATTGATCAGCACCAGTGAACTGTAAATTCTGCAAGTAGTTTATAGTTAGAGGATAAGCTACAATAATGTCCAATTGCCCATTGTATATGAGAACTCGATAATTACTGAGCAGTTCTGATATCCAGGGTGCCACGGATTGCATGATATCGTTCATGAGATTTGTTTCCACCGTTTCATCCTCCACACTAAATGTGGTATTACCAACGTGGATGGCTGCTCTTATATCTGTTCTTTGGACATACTTAATCATGTCAGGAAGTGCTACACTAGGATCTTGAGGGTACAGGAGGTTGAAGTAATTGTCAAATCCAGTTATATTTTTAAATAGTGATGTGTGGTTGTTTAAGTCTCCATTTAGAAGGTTATCGAAAACTTGGAATGCCTTCTGATAATCCTTATCTTGTATATATTTGATACCTAAAAAAATATGTGTGTGAAAATTGATGACTATTATTTGTACAATGAGAAACATGTATGAATTAAGAGAGACTTGGCAATGTTTCAGTTTACTAAAAATATTCTAATAAAGAAAATTATTGAATTTCGTTTATTTCAGTTGTGGAGAAATGATTTTGCCAGTCAGAAAACAAATAATATATCCTACTGAAAACAATAGACAAAGCTATTCTAAAAAATTGAGAACAATTCGCATGCGAGTAGTAATACATTCTATGTATAGTATACATTCTATATACTGATGATTACATATTTATGTTAACATAGTATTATTTATATTAACATAACACTAGTTATATACAGTAAAAATTCGTTAATCCGAGTCGCAGTGATCCGGATGTTTTGGTAAATCAGACCAGCAATCACTACCATATCGTAGGTTTACTGCAAAAACCCGTTAAGTACATATTTTCCTAAACTAGAGGTATCTGAACTATTAAACGAACAATTAGTAGACTAATAATTATACTATTACAATACAGTTTGTACTGCCCTTTAAATGAGCTTTGTATCTAGTTTTTTCCAAAATAAATAGTATGATGAAAAAGGCAATTTTTCCTTTGAAAAAAAAAAGTTTGATAATGTGTCAATTACTTTTTCGGACTTAACGTATTTTTGTAGTAACCCCACGAATGTACTACTTTATAATTTGAATCAAGTGGTTTTCATAATTCGGATTTTCTTACTAGACGTTTATTTGATACACAAGAAAATGTTATTAAACATACAAGTGTACTTAAGTAAACTAAAATAACGTTTTTTTTTTTGTTATTTTTAATCTTTATTTTAAAAGTACTACTTTATTTTAAAAGTAGTACTAAAGTTTTAATAAGAGTATCTATACCATCCGTTTAGTTGTTTTTTACTCTTTTAACTGGGAGACAATAAATGTTTAAACTGGGTGACTGCATGGAAACCAATATATTCTATGCAACCTATTTAAATAAATAACTGTAGGTACTTGATGCTCATTAGAATTTTCTATGATAAAAAATGTAATAAGTGACTTCATGGGTACAAGCTATGAACATTATTTCAACTAATAATTCTGACATTGTTGATCACTTAATAATAATAATAATACACATATACCTTGTTCTTCCAAATTTTGAACAGTCGTTCTTGTATTAGAGTCGATTAACCCAATCTGATACAAGTAGTCTCCATACTTTAGTTGATGTTCAGGATCGCTGAGACCATTTCCGATAGTTAACCCTTGTAGGTTTATTTTAAGATTAGCAGTTGGATTCTTTTTCAGTATCGTATAAGAAATAGCGGGTACATATTTTCCTGCGTAAGACTCTCCGCTGACATAAAAATCATTTTTTCTGTAGTTCAGGAAACATGGTGAAGAATTGTTGTAGCGCATTATATAAATCTTCACCAATCTGGGTCTCATTTTGAGCATATCCACCATTTGTAAAGCTATAGCCGGTTCCAACTGGATTATCCATATATATCACAGAGTGTGAAGTGGTCCAAGTATACTCACGCAGTTTCAACCCTTTTTTATTTTTTGCTGAAAAAGGTCCATTTTCTGCGAATAGTCCGATTAAGGAAGTAGCTCCTGGGCCTCCTTGCAACCACAGGATTACTGGATCCTTCGTGTAGTCAGACTGAGAGGGGAAGAACCAAAAAAACGTGTTCGAATTAAAAGCCTTATTAACAGTTAAATATCCAGAAAAGCTTTTCACGCCTTTAAAACCATTAAAATGTACGCTAGCCGCTCTTTGTGCGTCCTGGATTTTATTTTGTTCAATAAGTGGGGTTAGGAACAGGGGCAACCCCGGATCGTCAGTCACTTTCTCTTGTTTGAATTTTCCATAAACGTTAGGAAAGGAACAACTTCCTGTTCCTACTACGAAAACCGCTACAAAATATACATAAATAATTTTACTCATGTTGCACAGATATTAATACGTATTCACTGTACTAGTCTAACCGATAAAGGCGGTAAATTCCAACCGGTAACACTAGATTTTGATTTGTTTACGACACTAGGTACAATTACGTAAACATATCATGCAAATTTAATATGAAATCATCACATCCCAGCTGCATGGTGTAACCTTCACACTAGGGTAGGGGTAGGGATGTGCGATACGA
>JAPWTK010000990.1:92500-108670 GCA_029963805.1 Aromia moschata
AAGCTACAGCCCCAAACCCAAACGCAAACTCACAGCCAAACAGAGGAGTGGACGACACGAGAAGGACCGAAGACTACGAGGCCCCTCTACCCCAGGGTTCGCCTGCCGTGCGACGGTGGGCTGCCCGCAGGAGAGAAGATACCAGAAGGTTGAGGTGGATCGTCGAAATGAACATAGAAGTTATGAGGACGTTCTACATCATCAACCACTGCAGAGACGAGCCGCTCCCTGGATGGAGACATTCATTACATGCCGAATTCCTACGCAGAAATCCCACTTTCAACATCTCTGAACAAAATATTGTAGATAGGAAAAACGTCATCGTTAGGAAGCGCTACCTCACAGATCTTCAACTACAGGAAGTCAAGAGAGAAGTCGGCGAGATCCTATACCAACAAGAGGAGTTCCAAAATCTACCGGAAGTACGTGCGGAAGAAGAAATCCAGCCACAGCAAAGACGTATCTCCCGAACGCCATCATCGTCCAGATCAGAGGGAAGAATTAGTGATGTACACCTACCGAGAAGCCAACATGAAGAACGACGAGAACGATTTCTACAACTAGTGACCCACTATGAGTTCGTGAATCCACTAAATAGGCCCAGAATACCTAAACTCAGGAATGTCAATAAAGCGCGTGACATAATATCCAGTGCCAACAGTATTTTGCAACAATATTTGGATGGCACAAATGATCTACTAAAGGCACATTTGGGTGTGTATTGTGCCTCAGCACTCATCCTCGAATTGAACGGACAGCAAGTATATACCCCAAACCCCAACCGAAAGAACAAGGACAGTGACACCCCGATGTGGAAGAAGAGGCTTGAGAAGAACATCGACGAGTATAGAGCTGACGCTGATGTCCTCAGTGAATTTCTAGCAGGAAACAACTCTCGAAGGGTCATGGCTAAAACACAAGCCATGAATGAATGAATACGAAAAGTGGGCGGGAAGACCCATGCACTTAGGCTGCCTGACGGGCCCATTGTGCACCCACATTCCATGAGTGTTCACCCAGGTATGCCGACCTCTCTAGCAAAGGCGCATATTTTCCTGGGGTGAATCCTCTTAACATCCTCTGGGTTCAGAACACAGCTCCCAAAGTGCCGTTCTCTGACCCTTGCAATTGCAGGGCAGTCTGTGAGGATGTGAGATGCAGTCTCCTCATCCTCCATGCACCATCCACATTCAGGATCATCTATGACCCTTATCATGTGGAGGTGCCTTTTAAGGTGACAGTGGCCTGTAAGGAGTCCTGTCACCGTTCTAATGTCTCTTCGGTTCATACCCAGGAGACTTTGAGTTAATCTGAACGAAGGCCCAGTAATATGGGCCTTCGCCTGCCTCATGCCCGGGGCTTCTTGCCATGATTTTTCGAACTCCTTGTTTAGGAGCTCTTTCATGGTTGAAACCCCCATTGAATAGGGGACCCCTAATATAGGTTCAGGTCCTATGGGGTACCCTACATAGTACCCTATGGGGTACACAAGCCATAGCTAGAAAGGCGCAGATAGATCTGAATAATGCAGACCATCGGCAACAACTAACTTCAAAGTTCAAAACTTGAACCTCAAAGATCTTCTGAGACAAAAGGCGAAAGCGAAGGGTGCCAGGCTACGTAGATACAACAAGCTGACAAAAAGAAATCAACAGAATGCTGCGTTCGAGAACAACCAAAAGCAGTTTTTGAGGAGCTTGGAGAAACAGGGGGGAAGAACAACCTGCAGAAATCGATCCAGTGCGATTCACAACATACTGGAATTCCATTTGGAGTGACGCCGACACATACAACGAGAACGCGCCATGGATTCAGGAAATTGAAGCACACAACGAAGATCTCAAATGGCTGTCGGAATTATTACAGAAGAGGACGTAACCTCGGCAATCAAGAGAACCAAGAACTGGAAAGCACCAGGCCCCGATGGGATACAAAATTTCTGGCTGAAGCACCTACCTGCATCTCATGGTATTCTGGCAAAGTGTTTCACGGAGGCGATCAACGATCCACATGTCGTACCTGATTTCCTTATGACAGGCAATACGTTCATGCTTTTCAAAAAGGGTGATGCTGCACAACCGAAGAACTACAGACCCATCACGTGTCTGTCCACAATATATAAGCTGTTCACGTCTATCATAAATGAAAAAATATATCGTCACTGCTTGGAAAACAACGTATTTGAGGAAGAACAAAAGGGATGCATCAGAGGCGCAGCGGGGTGTAAACATCAACTGACAATCGACGCTGTGGTATTGAAGCAAGCCCAAGTAAGAAGAAGAAACCTGCATATGTGTTACATCGACTACAGCAAGGCGTTCGACTCGGTACCTCACGACTGGCTACTTAAAGTCCTGGAAATTTACAAGGTCTGCCCTCGGATAAGAGCTCTTCTCCAACATCTTATGCAGTCATGGAAAACAAACATTTGGGTCTCTGGAGGGAACAAAGGTCAAGTTGAGATCAAGAAGGGAATCTTCCAAGGTGATTCACTCTCGCCGGTTTGGTTCTGCTTGGCACTCAATCCATTATCTACACTACTCAATAAAACAACAGCTGGGTACAAGATCAACATGAGAAGCCGAGCAACACTCACTCACCTGCTCTACATGGACGATCTGAAACTATTCAGTGGGACCAAGGCAAATCTCCAGGCCCTCATTGGAACTACTAGGACCTTCAGCGACGACATCAAAATGTCCTTTGGTCTGGATAAGTGCGCCACATTGAGTATTGTGAAGGGAGCACCTCATAACAATCCAGAGGTATATGCCGACATCCATCAACTACCACCGGAAGAGCAATACCGTTACTTGGGAGTGTGTCAAGACGGCAGGATCAACCACACACAACTGAAGAAAGAATTCCAAGAGAAATACAAAGGAACATGCTTTGCAGGGCCGTTTTCCAAAAATGCTACAGCCAGACCACATCGACAAAGAAAATTCATTAAAATGGCTTACCGACGGCTATCTGTACCCCGAGACCGAAGGCTTCTTGACTGCCATTCAGGACAGGGTTATAAAAACAAGAAATTACAAGAAGACTATCCTGAGAGACGACGTCGAAGACCTATGTAGAAAATGTGGATCTGCAGGCGAAACTATAGAACACATAATAGGAGGGTGTCCCGCGCTATCAGAGTCAGCATATCTCGGCAGGCACAACCAACTTGCGAAGATGGTTCACCAACAACTGGCGCTCAAGTATGGCCTGTTAGCGACGGCTCCGCCATACTACAAATATGTCCCGGAAGCTGTGCTGGAATCGGAAGTTGCCGTGATGTACTGGGATAGGCTAATCATCACCGATCGAACAGTGGAGTTCAACCGACCAGATATTGTGCTGATCAACAAGGAACAACGAAGAGGGATCATCATAGACATCGCTGTGCCACTTACCCACAACATTCAGAAGACTGAACGGGAGAAGATCGCGAAATACCAAAATTTGTCAATCGAGCTGAAGCGCCTATGGAAACTGGAGAAAGTGGAGACATACGCCCTAGTAATATCGGCAGAGGGAGTGATGACGACGAGATTCGCCAAGAACATCGCGGCATTAGGACCTTATAATATCATTAGAAATGGCCAGAAGGCAATATTGTTACAAACATGTCATATTGTAAGAAAGGTTTTGGAATAGGATGAATTTCCTCCCTTAGTTAGGCGGCTCCTAACTAAGTTCAGGCACTTACACACTAAATCTTCCGTAATCAGACTCTACCTGCCTCTAAGACGTGGTGGCAGAGGTCTATTGAACATCAAAAATCAGTGCCTTAATCAAGAAGCTTCCTTAAGAAGAAAACTGCTAACGAACAGGGACCCGCTAATAACAACAGTAGCAAGAGAGGACGCTGGTTACACGCCTTTGAGCCTAGGATGCGAAATTATCCCAGTCGATGTAACAACAGAAGAGGATCTCCGGACCCAGTGGATGGAACATGCTTTGCAGGGCCGTTTTCCGAAAATGCTACAGGCAAACCACATCGACAAAGATAATTCATTAAAATGGCTTACCGACGGCTATCTGTACCCCGAAACCGAAGGCTTCTTGACTGCTATTCAGGACAGGGTTATAAAAACAAGAAACTACCAGAAGCATATCCTGAGAGACAACATCGAAGACCTATGTAGAAAATGTGGATCTGCATGCGAAACTATAGAACACATAATAGGAGGGTGTCCAGCGTTAGCAGAGTCAGCATATCTCGGCAGGCACAACCAACTTGCGAAGATGGTTCACCAACAACTGGCACTCAAGTATGGCCTGTTAGCGACGGCCCCGCCTTACTACAAATATGCCCCGGAAGCTGTGCTGGAATCGGAAACAGTAATAGTAGTAGTAATAGTAGAACGACCAGATTCGCCAAGAACATCGCGGCATTAGGACTGTCTTAATAATATAATTAGAAATGGCCAGAAGGCAGTTGTATTACAAACATGTCATATTGTTAGAAAGGTTTTGGGACAGGATGAATTTCCTCCCCTCGCCTGAGCCTAATTTCTGCTGGAGGCGGGGATGAGATATCAAGCCATCACTGTCTGCAGTCGGAATAGGTGAATGTTTCCCAGCGTTTACGCTGAGAAGTGTGACTATAAAGTCGGCGAAATAATAATAATAATAATAAGAATAAAAGTAAAACCTTCGTTTTATAATGACCCAGTTCATGCAGTAAATATAATTTTTAGTAATAATTTTAGATGACTTTGAATGATGGTTAACTTTCAACCATAGGCGGATCCAGAAGGCTTCTCAGGGGGGGGGGGGTGCATTTTAGTAATAAATCAACATATAACCCGTAAGAGCCAATATTGGCGCCGTAGGCGAAAATTTTGAAAATTTCAATGAAAAATCCATTTAAACAAAAATACCGACTACCACAAGAATACTTTTTGGAATTTGATACTTTTTGAAATATGTAATTATATTTATTAAAGAATTACTGAGGTGATGTAAATAAATTGGAATAAACAAAATAGGTTATATTAATCCCGGCTTACTGGCAATAATAAACCACATATGATTTTGTGACATTTTTTATTACTAAAAATAAATACAATAAAGAAGGTAGTAAAAATATTAAGCAGATACTACAAGTACCTCATGTAAGCGACAAACAACCAAACTCAACAGAAAAATAAACAGAAACCATGCATCAACTCAACAATGAACAATATTTAAACAAAAATATTAAAAAAACGAATACCTTCATGTAATAAACTAATATAAACTATATCACAAAATCAAGTCTTTTATTTTTACTATTTGCGAACCGGGTCAAAACGTCGCTAGCACTAACTTCAATGTCATGGTGTATGGTCAAAAGTGCTAAACCTTGTAATCTGTCGTCGTATTCCTAAGCCAAGTCTTCGTCTTCTTAGGGTTGAAAAGCTTCGCTCAGCGGACGCAACACTTACTGGAGTACCAAGAATTTTCAATAAAATGTTGCAATTGGGAAAGAGGTCTTTGTCGCAAATATTTAATATTTGCATTATAGTAAGTTTATAGGATTTTGTACCATCACCCAATTTGGCCACTTCTCTAACTAATCTAGACTTCCAAAAAAACGAATTCATTGTAAAATATATCTTTTGAATTAGATACATTTAACGATTTTAGTTCTCTCTCATATTTTACCCATAAGGCAGATGCACAACCGTTTATTGTGTCATCATCAGCATTAATCAAATTGTCTGGTAATAAAACAAATAAATTAAAAGCATTTAAAGTGTCTTCTCTGAAGCGCGAATTGAGATCTGCAATAATTTCGTCTATTAGTGGTATATAAACCTGTATATACTTAATCTATAATATTCTTCAGCAGTTTCTACTGAATAGTTGGCCCTTTTTGTTTGTCTAGAAACAATTCTTGGTTTTTAAAGTCTATATCAAGTTGTTTGGATAAATATGTTAAATCAGTCCATAATTTACTAAATTCTAGTTACGTTTACTCTTTTTTTGTTAAGTATTTTTAAAAGATCGGTTAACAAATCTCCAGCCAAACTTAAGTTCAAAGATAGTGTCTGAAATAAATTAGATAGTAAATAAGTAGATGTAAATATATCATTAATACACTTAAGTGATGTAATAAATTGGGTTGTAAGTACACTATTTAATGATATATTTGCTTTTGGAGCTGACACATTATCATTCCAGTTCTTTATACTTTGGAGCACAATAACGATTTTAACAATATTTGTTTCAAAATATAAAGTAGTATGTCGTTCTACCCAACATGTATCACAGAGATTGCTCAACTTAGATTGAAGTTCGTTTTTGAACACGAAACTTCGCTCAGCATAAAAATGGTACATATTTATGAGAGAATCCAATTTCCAAACGTAGTTCTAAAACTTTTACAGGCGGCGACTTAAGAGGGACAGTTTCGTGACATAGGGAAAAACGTGGTGAAATAAGAGGAAATGTGAATTAAGGGAAGGTGACTTAAGAGGGAATCGAGTGTACATATGTACATATTAATAAAAGAACGTTTATTAAAAAAAAAAAAAAAAATGTTGCCAGGTGCAAAGGAGAGAGTGATGCAGGTAATTATTTTGTAATTCAAAGTAAAGGATTGTTTTATTGCACATTTTGTTGACGTAACCTATAATAATTTAAAACTGAAATGAAACATGATAAGAAAATATGTATTTTTAAGAAAACCCTGATTTAAATTTCGCAATTTTTTGTCGTCAACCAATCAGCGACAAGTTCGGTTGTGTGGAAGTACGAGTTCGGAAATATCGTGGGAAAAAGTTCGGAAGTATCGTGAGTTCGGAAACAAAGTGGTTGCAGTGAACACGACGGCTACGCGGCTGTTCACTTTCATTATTCAAGATATAAATTAAGATAAACAGACACAAACGCAACCATTCTTTTAGTTTTAGGCACAAAACATTTAAATAGATTAATATGTGTCTCAAGTTTTCTTATTATAACGTCCAACAAAAATAAATTGTTGACCTAAATTACTTTAGCTGAAGATAAAACGCAAAACTAGGACTAGTATATTAAACTATAGACTATTTACTATCAATCGCAAAAATAAAAAAAATCTATGAATATTTTGGTGGAGGGGGAAATCCGCTGTTTCATCCCAGAGCAGAGATTACTCCTGAACTTATAGTAAGTTGACACATGCGCACAAAATAATTCATTACTCGTTCAAGAACCGTTCATAAATGTTATGTTGGAACAAACCTATTAATATGAAAGTGAATGAATCAATTATAAAAGTTCTTGGTAAAGTTACTCAAAGTTATAAATAACAACTTTACTATAAACAACTCTTTCGTATATTTGTTCGATTTATGTGTTCCTCTTAAAATTGTAAATATAATTGACCCTCAAAATATTAAATGGAGTACAGCTAAGAATAGTAAAGTACTACATAATTATAGTTGCTTTCGATTTGCATGAAATGCTCAGTTCTTGACCTCAGTAATGGTACGTTTGATTTGATAAGATAAAAATTGAGGTTTGTCGTCATAAAAGTGCGGCCACATGGCGGGAACTCAAATACTTAGTTCTATTTAGATATTTTGTGCAAACAGCCGTCGAAGACAACATAAAGAGAGAGGGAGTGTAAATGTTTCTTATTTTTGTTATCGTATTCTTCGATTTAACACTTGTCCATGCAAACTCAATTAAACTATTTTGCAAGTTGGAGTATACCAACTACATAGTAGTACGTAGACGTACTTTATTATTTTTCATATATTATAAATTTAGATAAAATCATATTACAGGTGTACAATGTGCAATGTCAATATATATGTCAAATAATATGTGCTGATGATTTGAATAACGGTAAAATGGATTATACCTGTTAAAATAACGTGAATTAATGAATGTTAATACATATACTGGGTGTCCAACAATGACGTTAATACGCGATATATCCGTTATTTGAAAAGACAGGAACATGGACAAAAAAACCCTGCGAATTGTACGAAACACTGTCTGACTATAGCTAAAAATCCGTGTTACTTTTTTTTAGGCCAAATTCGTACTCAGCACTTAAAAATAATACATACTCAAGGGGGACAATTTGAACTCCGTATTGGTCGAAACATGCACTTGAGTGTTATTTATATGTGACGACTATGAACTTGAACTCCACCATACAGTTTTTACTAGCAAAAAAAGCCAGAAGTATTACTTCCACATCCATGTTATGAGTGGAAGTACTTTATACTTAAATTAATGGGTAAAAATACCCATTTATGAAAGTATTTTTAAACTTTCTATTGCCTAATCAGGTAGGCCTAAAATGTTCTGAAACATTGTCTGTTAACCTTTTCTGTTTTGTAACGCTTTGGAGTTTTACCTTAAAACTCGAAAATGACGAGAGATTTGGAACTGTTTAGATTTTGGATATGTCATTGTGGGATAAAATCGGGTTAATACACTACCTCTGTGCAGCTATATAGGTAATTTGCTATGTAACTTGCTAATTGTAATTTGTAGGTAATTTGCTAATTAATAAAAAAACTAATTCTGCAACTTGATTTTTGGTTCATTTTCATAAAAAATATTAAGGTCATACAAGTCGAAAAGTGTGTGACTACATGTGGGTCGTAGGGGTCAATCAGGTCATATTAATTATAAAGGTCATATATGTATCTATGTAGTCATAAAAGTCATAAATGTTATATGCAAATCTCACATTTTTAGAAATATTTACATATTTCTAAACTTATAACTTACAACTAGGGTCCGGAAAGTTTGCCATAACGCAGGGTAAACTGCGTTTAACTACTCAGAGCTTCTGTAACGGGATCGGTGTAGAGCGCACAGAGTCCCAGCGCGTGACCAGGCACGATTAGTGGCGTACGTATGCACAGGCAAGAAATGCACGCGTATATAATTTACAAGGCGCTCAAGAAATGCGGTTTATACTTTAATTATCATAGAGTTTCCGGACCATTATATGCCGGAGATTATATAACCATTATATAATAATATATAATGTTTTTAGAGTTTCAGTCTAATTAATTATCTGAAATTGGATGTGAAAGTAGTTTCCCTAAGTAGCGGTGTTTTTTAATGTTTAACTTCTAGTTTTAACAATACTATGTAGTATTTTGTCACATGGTTAATATATTTCTTTCAATGATGTACTTGTAGCTATTATGTTTTTCATCTTTTTTTTTGCAAGTTTTTACAGACATTTGGATAGAAGAACATTTTTTTATTAATTTCATAGGTGTGTAAAATGTGAATATTAACAAATTCTCTATTTTACAAAATCATTTACAATACAATTACAATTCTGTTATTTAATTTTATTGTCTAGTATAATATCCATTATTTTTATATAATAATACATATTTCATTAAAACTCAAGCTCGTACAATGGCTGGTTTCTCGTAAACCTTGTGATTAAATCTGCAGCCCACTCCGGTTGATCAGAGGGCACCATATGACCGGAATTTCTTACCAAAACCTCCGTCAAGTTTCCCGCCTGTTTCACATATCCCGCTATTTCCCCCTCCAACATGCCATTGATGTCGCGTGGCGATTTCGTAATCTTCAGCCCCGCTAAAATCTAAACTTTGCAGATAATTTACTGTAAGGGGATAAGCTAGTATAATATCCAACTGTCCGTTGTAGAATAGAATGCGATAGTTTTCGAGAAGTTCCACCAACCATGGAGCAACGGATCTCATAACGTCGTCCACGAGGTTTCTCTCTACCCACTCATCTCCAAATGTTGAATTACCAACATGGAGAGCAGCTCTGATCTCTGCCTTTTGCAGGAAATCGTAAGTGCTTCCTCCGGTGCTGACGTCAACTGGATGGAGGTAGTTGAAGTAATTGTCGAAGCCTGTGGCCTTCTTGAAGAGAGTTGACTGTGTGGTTAGGTCGCCATTAAGCAGGTTGTCAAAAATTTGAAAGGCACCGGTGTAATCTCCGTTTTGAATAAATTTTATCGCTGAAAAAAAAATGTTTCGGTTAGAGAAATCAATAGGATTCAGAATATAGTGACCAGCCTTGCATTGTAGCACATATTTCCCAACCCCATAAATCAAATAAGAGCATTTAATTTAGCAATTAAGCAATTTTAAACAGCCTTTACTGGAAACATGTTCAGAGCGCTCCCCAGAGGGCTTCTGTTTGTTTTTTTTATGACCAAAGCAAAGTTTTTTAATGCAGTGGAAAAGACAATCGAAAATTTATACAGCGGGTTGCCTATCTAAAGAGCGAATATAGTAGTTTCCCGCAGTTAATCCTTTCTCAGAGTCTTTGGTTAAATCATTTTTTCTATACTACGAGCACAATAATTTTTTGCCGGTTGATCCGCTTCTCGCAGTGAAAGGGCCGATTACGTAAGTTGTAAGCTGAGTACGTAAAATAAACCCTAATGTACGGTTTATGTATAAATTCGCCTCTCTAATTCGAAGTTAGTTTAAGTTCAAAATCGTTGGACGAAATTAGTCGGTTCGAATCGAACTCGATTATATTCTTTAACTGAATAACTGGGACAATATTTCTTACTGGCCTGAAACCTGGATTATTACAAAATTTGACAATTTGAAATTTTCGAAAATTTTTGACTTTTGCAAAAGTATTAAAATCTACTTTGATAATTTTAAATGAAATGATTTTGTTATGAATTGAGTTTGTCGATAGTAAATTGTTTTTAAATGTGCTTTACCTTGTTCCTCGTTCTCCTGAAAAATTTTTCTGGTATTCGAATCGATCAGTCCCAGTTGGTACAAATAATCTCCATATTTAAGTTGATGCTCCGGATCGCACAACCCATTACCAATACTTAAACCTTGTAGATTAATTTTCAGTTTCGCTTCTGGATTATTCTTGTGTATGGCGTATCCAATTGCGGGAATATATTTACCTGCGTATGATTCTCCGGTAACGTAAAAATTGTTCTTTTGAATCTCCGCAAACATAGTGAAAAATTGTTGAAGGGCGCTGTATAAGTCGTCGCCAACCTTCGTTTCGTTTTGTGCATATCCACCATCAGTGAAGCTATATCCTGTCCCAACAGGATTGTCGATAAATAGAACAGAATGTGAATTCGTCCAGGAGTATTGACGTAACTCTAGATTGAGGTCCTTGGTTATATAAAAAGGACCAATTTCCTCAAACAAGCCAAATAAGGATGTTGCTCCTGGGCCACCTTGAAGCCAAAGAAGCACGGGGTCTTCAGTGTAGTTGGATTGCGAGGGGAAAAACCAGAAGAACATGTTCGAGTTGTAGGTTTTATCAACGGTTAGGTATCCAGAGTAACTATCTATACCTAAAAAATATTTCCGGATTTACCTTGGCTGCATTTCTTGCCTCCTCAATATTTCCTTCTTCGATGAGTTGCGTCAAGAATAGTGCTTCACCCGATGCTTGGGATACTGACATTTGTCGAATGTCTCCATAAATGTTGGGAAAGGCACAATTTACACATTGAAATAGAATTAACACAATAGGAACAATAATCGTTTTCTTCATGATTCTCATTTAAGTTATTTTATAAAATAATATCTTAAATTTAAACTTTTAAAGAAACATACGTCCGAATAAATCAAAATTTCGAGTGGTACGTACCAAAAATGGCGTAACTGGTTTTATCTGTAAACATCGAATCATCCATAGAAGCTTATAATGAAATAATGTATGTATATAGGTAATCGTACAAGTACGATTACATACATCAAACAAGATAATCTTGAGTGTGTGTTACATATTAATTTATTCTTTAAATATTTGGTTTGTATTGGTTTATACCGATATAATATTTAGACAGATTAAAGATAGGTAGACACTCAAACATTTGTTTTTATATCCTAATCAATTAAAAATAAATGACATGTAAAATAAACAACCGACTGTTCTCAATGTAGATACGCACTTCTTTGATTACTTACATTAAAACATCAGTTTTTCATACATCGTTTAGTTTAATATATTTAAGATACCTACGATAAATGATGTAAAAACATAAAAAATGATCTGCCTAACATTCGTAATAATCTTACCACAACTTAAATAAAATTTAAGATTTGCGATTTACTGGTAGCTAATGTAATACTATTAAATCTAATAGTAATGAAAATTTCTGATCCCATGTCTCTTAGGTATAATTAGTTGAAATGATACTTAATTAAATATAAACTACATAAAAAAAATCCGTTTTTTATGTATCTTTCAGTTTAATGTATTTAAGCTGTCTACGGTAAATGGTGTAAAAATATAAAAATGATCTGCCTAATATTCGTACTAATAATCTTACCACAATATGGTTGATGTCTCAATATTTAACGGTATAATAAAGCATATAAAGACCCTAAATTCGAGAGTTCCGATTTACTGGTATAGCTAACGAAGTCTTAAATATAATTGAAGATTTTTTATTCCATGTATCTTATTATATAGAGCCATCCACAAGTGATTGTCACAATTGTAAAATAAATAATGGCTGTCATAGAATGTGACAGCTTTGACAATTAAATAAGGTTATAAATTTAAGATTTTTTACTTGGCCAACTTTGATGACGTCTTTTTTTGGATGGCTCGATATTACTAGTTGAAAATGATACTTCACACATATTATAAAGAAACCTATAATATTATTTTATGTAGTATATGTATATTATGTACTGTAATTAGGCGTTTCCTTAAAGCAAAATATACCAAGGACACAATGAGATGATGTATCAGTTTGCTGTTATGTTATATAATATAAAAAAATTTGGAAATTGGAATACGGATGTTAGAAACGAGTAAGTTTATTTTGAAAAAAATTTGAGAAACTCCAACTTAATACTTAATATAATACGTTGTTGACTATAACTGACCATACATTATCTACCGAGTAGAGCTATCAACTGTTGAGCTTTCTATATACGAGCCCGATAGTATATGATATGAACTAAAATTAATAATACAACTTTATATTTCGGGGGTTAGTTGCTTTTGTTAAAAGTTACAATAAGTGGTTAAAATACCGGGTTTCTATTCAATTTTAGTCAATTTGTTCCAGTTCATATGGTCACAATAATACAATTGTTTATATGTGAGTTCACCTTGTACACAAAAGACTCTCAAATTGGTAGCTCTACTACCGGGTCAGTTTTTGGTTTATAGAACCGTCGTTTCATAAAAAATGTTAAATGTCATATGTGGGGTGTTTGTATGCCTTTTTGCCACCTTTTAAAAATATTTTTGAATATATAAGGTGTCCACATGCTTCAAGGTGTCGACCTATCGACTAACATCCTTGTTATAAATGGAACTCTTTCAAATATATATATACATATTTGTATATTTTTACAAAGGACACCGCACAAACCTAATGGAAATTGGATTTCTGTCGAATTGGTTAAAAATTTAGTATAATGTAGACAATGACTTCCTGATCAAAAGTTATCATAGGCCCGAGCATTTGCTATGAACAGTTTTCGAGATATGGATGGATAAATAACGAGATATTGTCTATTTGGTGACATTCCAAAGCTCGATCTATTGATCAATAAAACTCAATCCAACTGCTTACTGCAAAAATCTGGAATGCATTCATCACTAGAATTGTAAAAGATTACTTACTAGAACCCCAGAACCCTAACCTCAAAGTCTGACTACAAATCCCTAACCCCTTGAAATTCAATTACTCGTGACATACGCTTCTAAACACTAACACTTTGGTTTTGGAACATTCTGCCTTCATTCACAGAATCGTAAAAGACTATTCATTAGAGCCCTAACCTCAAAACTAACCCCAAATCCGCCACCTCTTAAAAGTCTATCACTCGTGACATAATCCTATAAATATTAATATTTGGAACCTTTTGAGTTTAATCCCAGAATCATAGAATACTTACTACAACTTCGGAATTCTAACCTAAAAATTCCTAAGCCCATATAACTCAGTTAGGTAAGTCTTTGAACATTAAATCTTCGGAGCCTTTTACGTTCACTACGTCCACAGAATTATTAAACACCATTTACTTAGGATCCGGAAAGTGTGCCATAACGCAAGATTAAACTGCACTAGGTACTGTCAGTGACGTACGAATGCACGGGCAAGAAATACACGCGCGTATAATTTACAAGGTGCTTAAAAATACTGTTTATACTTTAATTATCATTGAGTTGTATAGTCCCGACCCTGCGTTGTGGCACCCTTTCCGGATCCTAGGTCAACCACCATCAATTGGGGGTTCTAATTGAATAGTGTTTCATAATTCTGTGGCTGAACGTAGAAGGCTCCAAAGATTTAATGTTCAAAGACTTACCTAACTGAGTTATAAGGGCTTAGGAATATTTAGGTTAGAACTTCGAAGTTGTAGTAAGTATTCTTCTATGATTCTGGGAATAAACGCAAAAGGTTCCAAATATTAATGTTTATAGGATTATGTCACGAGTGATACAGTTTTAAGGGGTTAAGGATTTGGGGTTAGTTTTGAGGTTAGGGCTCTAGTGAATAGTCTTTTACGATTCTGTGGGTGAACGGAGAAGGTTCCAGAACCAAAGTGTTATTGTTTAGAAGCGTATGTCACTAGTAACTGAGTTTTAAGGGGTTAGGGATTTGAAGTCAGACTTTGAGGTTGGGGTTCTGGGGTTCTAAGAAGTAGTCTCGAAAAACTGTCACAACTTTTTTTGGGTAGCATACTCCAATTAGTTTTTGGCATGTTGTAAGAACATAAGGTACTCCAAAATTATCATAAATTAGAAAATGCAATCTCAGTGTATTGTGTTATATTTTGTGTTATCTAACTTATATCTAAACCCAGCTGCATATAATCACCGTCACACGTACAAGGTAAGTTTAACATTTCGTAGTGTTGCTGATAGTGGTACCCTGGAGCCATCCCATTTAAAGTACGCATTATAGGTGTTCATGTTATGGAACGTAACTTTTTCGAAGAAACATTGGCCGGCAAGATCACCTGACCTCACCAAGTCACTTTTACTTCTACATCCACTGAGTGGAGTGGAAGTACAATGTTCATGAAGTTTTTTTAAAAAGCTTTTTTAATGGGCCCAAAATGGTCTAAAACGTCGAGATTTTAAGTTTAAGCGAAAACAAAATTCTGTCTGTCGGTCTATCTTTTTTTTGTGTATACGATAACTCAAGAACGGGGGTTAAATGGGGTAACACTTCTTCCTTGACTATTTGTAATTTGCAAACGATGCTACATATGCACTTCAAATTTGAGATGCATTTACATATGTACAGCAGAATAGGGTCTACAAATACAAAAGTTTTTAACTTAATAGGGTGAGGGGTTCAATGGGTCAAAGATGATGGAAAGGGGGTTGTCGGCCTCTACTCTATTTTTTACTACAATGCCCATTTCTAATACACAATAATAACCTATATGACATAGATTATAAAAGTTATATAGGTCATAAAAGTCATACAGGTTATAAGAATTATAAAGTTCGTATGTGTCATAACATAAAGGTTCTGCAGGTCATAAATGTTACATTGGTGATAAAGGCCACATTGTTCATGAAGATTTTGTTGATTAAAAGGCCATATTGGTCAGAGAGGTCACAACGGTCATATTAATCATATGATAAGTCTTACTACATGATAGTAAGATATCAATCATAATCATATAAAGAATAGATCAATCATAGATCATATAGGTCATTGGCCATTAAAATCACATTAGTCATAAAGGCCATATAGTTAACGGAGGTCTATCAGGTCATAAAGGTCATATAGTTCGTAGGTTTAGTAATTACATCTGATTAGATTTGGAAACAATTTGATGTGGAAGTCATTCTTTAGTCACTCTTTAGGCAGCGTTTTTCTTTCTTCTGGGGCTCTGTAAAACTGCAGGTACCATCTTGAAGATTAACTGTAGTAGATAGTATCAAACTCCAATTGTTTTATTTTATTTTACAATGTATTCTACTTTTTTATTGTTGTGTGTTTTGGTTTATTGTTTTATTTTTAAAATTATGGTATGTTTTTACTAAAATTTATTGATAACTACATGAATTTTTCCATTGTTTCTGATTAAAGATGTAAACTCATTTCTAGCTAGCTCAAACTAGCACACTAGTTTAAATAAAATAAATAACCGAAAACACAGCTATCATTTAGGAAATGCTAATAAGTAGTATCGTTACGTGTTTATCTTCCAATGATTCAATTTTTGTTCTATATCGTTTTGATCGTATCGAACACTAATGTATATA
>JAPWTK010000991.1:0-108622 GCA_029963805.1 Aromia moschata
AATCCTGGAAGACCTTGGTCTTGTTACTGAAAGGAGCCAAAGGTTGTTGGTGAAAATTTGCAACAAAAGTCGACGGAACACCTCAAGAGATATAACAGCGCAATGGAACTCTGAAACAGGAGAAAGGCTATCCCGCGAATGTTGCAATTCCAACAAGACGGAGCAGCCACCCATACCGCAAAAAAGACGAAAAAGTGGTTCGGGGAACAGCATATTAAAGTCCTATCATGGTCATCAAACAGCCCCGACCTAAATGTCATTGAAACACTGTGGCATAAGATAAAAAGAGTTTTGAGAGATGATCCTCAAATAACGGTCTCTAAAGGGAAAAATCGGCGAAATTTGGGACACCTTTTCACCAGAACTCTGTCGAGGCTAGGTTGAAACAATGCCTGCAAGAATTCGGGCCGTAATTAAGGCAAAAGGTGACTTAACGCCTTATTAATACTTTAAAACATTTTTTCCGCACATTTAGTTGCACATTATTTTGTTACATTTTATTTGTTTTGTTAAGTTGTGACATTGTTAATTTGGTTTATTTGAAAACATTAATTAAAACACACTTTTAAATTCTTTGAGTTCATATGTACTGTCAGCTGCATTAGTCAATTTTTGCTTCATTATACATAAAAACAGTCTAATACGCGAAAAATGCGTTTGTCCGAACATATAGTTGTTAGGGCTCGTATTTGATTTAAAACAAGTATTAAATTTGAAATCTCTCGATTTCACTTAAAATAAAAAAATGTAGAACCTACCTATTCTTGAAAACAATTTTCTTTTTCTTTAAATGAATAAGCCCTCGCTAATTAAAAAAAAATGAGAAAAATAACTTTAAAACATGACATAAGATTATCGGCCAAAATATACAGTGCGCTGGAATAAGTCCCCCCCCCTTTATTAACTAGCCTATTTGATAAACATTATCGAAATGCTCAGACAGACAGGTCGATTTTTAAAATCAGTGCAGCATTGTATGTGTAGCTGTTTAGCAGCATGTGTAACAATATATATTTGCGTGATAACCCTTCACGTGACAGTCATACCTCAATTTTTTTAAGCGAGTCATGTGACCCTTCATTTGAAAGATTTTAAAATACCGATTTTAAAAATGTATATGCAAAATGTATACAACGCAATGATTTTTTTCAAATTATTATGCAATTAATTTTAATAACCGTAACCGTTGATCCCGGAACCATTACATCACTGCAGAAAACACATTATACCAAAAAAAAAAAAAAAAAAGCAATTCACTCTTTACCATTTTGGGTAGCAAATAAGTAACAGATTGCTGTATAAAGGGCGGCCCATCTTAACCAAATTTTTTTCACGGCTAAAACAGAGATATTTAAGTTAAAGTTCTTTTCGGCCATAAGGGCTAATGCAAAGGTTTTTTTTATCATTATAAAAAATACTCCTTACCAAGACCTTAATGTGCATTGGACCAAAAAAATTAGAATTTTTCTCTATACGGTGGTATCAATATCTCGATTTTTGATGATAGCGTCCCTTTGCACAGTCTAATTTTCTATTACATCCGGATAAGGGCTACCTTACTTCCACCCCTGAAAAACTCAGCTTGTGACAAAAAAAGTGGTCGGTATATCGTTTTTTTAAAGCGAATATTTTAATACATACCCTCTACTATTTTAGACCTTTAATTTAAGGAACATTTGTAAGGTTCAGTTGCATTACCTGCGCTAAGGGACCTTTTATGTAGCTGTCTAATTCAGAATACGATTTCCTGGATGAGGCAAATCCTAAATCCTTCTGTTTCATAATCCGATGCATTGTTGTCGAGTTTTCGGGCTACGTATTGTCGAACTAATATACGGGGCTTAAGAAAATCGATTAGATATCTATAGTGTATATACAGTTTAGTTGGACGCCGCCTACACAGAATTTATTGGAACTAAAGCTGTATGTTTTGAGAGAAATGACAACTTTACGAAGCCCCCCCATAAAATTGGCGTACGCAATAGTTACCCCATTCTAAACGTTCCCTGTGAAATACACACGCAAGTTTTTACGAAGCCCGCAACCGGGTTTCGTAAATAGGTGTCGGGCTTCACATCGACTTATTCACATGCCTTTTCGGGCTTGATAATGCCGGTAAATATGTATATATATATATATATATATATATATATATATATATATATATATATATATATATATATGTAATGGGGCGTTGTGGCACCAAACTAAGAAGTATATCGACCAAATGGCACCTATATATACGTTGTGGCACCGTTTCGTGGTGCCACAACGTTTTAAGCCATATTTAGGCGTAAAATCAGCTTAGTATTATACCCACCAAATATGAAGATGGCGCTATATGGACCATTTATCTATAAAAATTGAATTTTAATTGAATTGTATAATCTGCAGAGGGGCGCGCGAACGAACTATTTGTAACTAAGCGCAGTGGCACCATATATTAGTGCATGTTCTGAAACATAAAATTACGTTGTGGCACTTCCATAGATCTTTTATATAAGCCCCATTGGCACCTTCATTTATTTACGGTTAGTAAACGTTAAAGCACCTGAATGTGGAATTAACATAAAATAGGTACTGCAGACGAATTAATTTCGTTTTCTCGTACATATTTGCAATCTGAGAGAACTGTTGCACAGATAAAAAGTAAAATTCAACATTTGGAACGACAGGCATAACAAAATTGATACACAAGGTGATTCTAAAAATAGTACCAAAAGTAGTACCATTAGTTTTACTGCGTGTCTATGCCCCAAAATAAGACAAAAAAATCAATATAAATATCGTAAAATGCTTCGTTTTCGATTTACATGGTGTTTCAATTCCTAATGACGGTTTTTACACTGTTAGATAATGATATCGAGTATAGGATGATTTTGTCGTTAATTAGTTGTGTTAATGAGAAAATTTAATTTTGATTTATTTAAAAAAAAAACTACATATGTAGGTGCTTCGCTAACTTTATATAAAGATAGTGAAACACATTAGTAAAAATTTTTTGTTTTCAAAACGTCATACGTGAAATTTGTTAGTTGATTTTGTCGCTAATTAATTGTGTAAACACTCATACTGTAATAGTTTATTTATAAATACAAAATTAAAAAATCCTAGCTCAATGTAAAATCCGCTAAGTTTCATCGAATAATTCAGTAATTAATTAATTAAAAATGTTCAACGACGGCGACAAATCAAAAACGTCACAATTAGTTGCGCTAAGTTTCATCAGATTATTCACTAATTAATTAATAAAAAAGTGTTCAACGACCGCGACAAAATCAAAAACGCCACAACTACTTGTAACAGAACAGCAAATTCCAGGACTAAAAACCAGTCAATTGAAGCTTTCTTACCAAAGGTGCATCGATGTTTCGCTAAGTTTCATCATATTATTCACTAATTAATTAATTGAAAATGTTCAACGACCGCGACAAAATCAAAAACGCCACAACTAATTGTAATCGACCGAACGGCAAATTCCTGGACTAAAAACAAGCCATGTAAATCTTTTTTACCAAAGTTTCATCGATGTTTCGCTATGTTTCATCATATTATTCACTAGTTAATTAATAAAAATTGCTCAACGACCGCGACAAAATAATTAAAATGTAAATCTTTATCAAAATAACTAAAAAATCAAAATTTTTGCCCAAAAATGAAACACAATTTCGAAATTTTGTACAAAAATGTTTGTTTTTCAACAAAATTTCAAAAGTTAGCCAACAGCATAAAATTGATTATTGACAATTATCAGTAATAAATTTGATATTGTTGGCTAACTTTTTGAAATTGGAATCAGTCGTGTAAAAAATAAGTAAAAATAGAGAAATCTTAGTTACCTAATTTAATAATTATCTATAATAATTAATTTTATGTTGACTGGCTTTTGAAACTTTTTTGGACTAATGATAGTTAATCCAATAGATGGTAGAAACCAAAGCACAGGGCGTAAAACTTATAATTCTAAATTCGGTTTCCACATAACTTTTTTTAAAAAACATTTTTGACAAATTTTTTAAAAAGTTTTGTTGAGGTGATTTTTTTTGTTAATAGTTTTGATTTTGGTGCAAGGGGGCACTTTCTGCTGCATACAGGGTACATAAGAAAATCCGGCACAACTTTTTTGCGGAAAAATAAATAACAAATACTATTGTAAATATCCTGCTTGCGTCGTAGGTAGCTAACTAAAAGAAAAATCGTAGTTCCCTAATTTTGTTGTTTGAATAATGTTTGCTTTCAACAAAATTATTAAAAAAAAAAACAACAAATTAATATATCTTTCACTCTATATTTTGGTTATTCTACTATTAATTCTTGGACTAACAATTATTGGTAGACTAAAATTTCAAAAGTTAGCCAACAGCATAAAACTGATTATTAACAATTATCAGTAATAAATTTAATGTTGTTGGCTAACTTTTGAAATTGGAATCAATTGTGTAAAAATAAGTACAAATAGAGAAATCTAAGTTACCTAATTTAATAATTGTCAATAATAATTAATTTTATATTTTGAAAATTACAAACGGGGGCGGTGAATTTAACTTTAATGCGAATAAAGAGAAATATTCCTGTGACGTGTCGTTTTGTTGTTTGAAAAATGTTTATTTTCAACAGTTATTAAAAAAAAACAACAACAACAAATTAAAATTATATCTTTGAAACTCTATATTTTGGTTACTTTATTATTAATTCTTGGACTAACAATTATTGGTAGAATAAAATTTCAAAAATTAGCCAACAGCATAAAACTGATTGACAATTATTATCAGTAATAAATTTGATGTGGTTGGCTAACTTTTTGAAATTGGAACCAATTGTGTAAAAATAAGTACAAATAGAGAAATCTTAGTTATCTAATTTAATAATTATCAATAATAATTAATTTTATGTTGTTGACTGACTTTTGAAACTTTTTTGGACTAATTATAGTTAATCCAATAGATGGTAGTAACCAAGGCACAGGGCGTCAAACTTTTCCAAATAAATTTCAGCGGTTTCCAAATAACTTTTTTTAAAAACCAACATTTTTGACAAATTTTGTAAAAAGTTTTGTTGAGGTGATTTTTTTGTTAATAGTTTTGATAGGGGCACTTTCTGCTGCATACTGGGTTCATAAAAAAATCCGGCACAACTTTTTTTGCGGAAAAATAAATAACAAATACTATTGTAAATATCCCGCTTGCCTCTTAAGTAGTTAACTAAAAGAAAAATCGTAGTTCCCTAATTTAATAACTGTCAATAATTAATTTTATGATGTTGGCTGACTTTTGAAAATTACAAACGGGGGGAGGTGAATTTAATTTTAATGCGAATAAAGAGAAATATTCCTGTGACGTGTCGTTTTGTAGGTTTTCGTGGTATAAAAAATGCAGATATCATATTATTAAGGCCTTGCTTTCATTTTTACTTCCATATTCATTTTCAGTACAGACAGAGTCATGTAGCTCAGGTGGTGTTGTGAGTTTTCTCTTTTTGGGTTTAATTTACAACACAATTATTGAATTTTAAAAGTAATTTCTATGTATGCTTAATTCATAATATGTACAGTTTATCTTATACAAAAAAATGACTTATGATACTTCAAATATAATTAAAATGTTACGTAGAATCCTAAAATTAAATAAAGGAATTGAGGTTGCCATAAAAAAAATGTCGGCTCCTGTGATAATTATTTTTTGGGTCGCCCTGTATATAAAAAAAATAGTTTAAAAAATGCGAAACTTAAAATAAAAATCGACCTGATCGAGGTTTTCGCGTAAAAATAATTAGGTAACTGATTTTTTTGAGTTCACTAACTTTGTTGTTTAACTCTTAATTATGTTCACAGTTTAACTTAGACAAAGATTACTATGATGCATTAAACATGATCAGAATGTTCCGTAGAATCCAAAAATGAAATAATAAATTGAAATTTCTATTTAAAAAAAAAAAGTGGTCTCAAGCGATATCTTTTTTTGGATCACCCTGTATCAATAAAAATTAATTTAAAAAATGTGAAACTAAAAACTAAAATTGATCTGCCGGAGTGAAAATAACTAACTGATTTTTATAGCGAATTTGCTGCAGTTAAAAGTTTCCATACTGTATGTATGTACCACATTTCAGAGTTCGTGTCATTGAAATATGATGCCATTTATACATTCTAGCAGTTGGACCACAAAAATCCAACGATAGGGTGCCAGAACGCATATACAAATCGAAAATAAATGAGTCATTTGCTCACAAGGAAAGTTAAAATTGTGCAGAGATTAAAAATAAGTCGGGAGCCATTTGCTCATATAAGAAAATTTTACTTAATATATACGGTGTCATAACGCATATACAGATTGAGAATGGATTGGGAGCCACTTGTTCACAAAAGTCCCTAAAATATTGGGTGCGACAACGTCCACTTAATTTTCGGTGTCACCTAGTCGTTTTACGTGTATATATATATATATATATATATATATATATATATATTTCGGTTTCGGTTTCCCTATATATATATATATATATATATATATACCTACCTAACGCACAATACGAAGCCCACTACATACTATAGGTTCTCAGAAGCCCGGGCTTTCTATTATAGATACAAGTGTGTACTTCACGTAGCTGCACATAAAAAATAAAAGTAAACCAAGGCAACAGCTGAGGGGTAACTATTTTAATATTTTATTAAAATATGTATTTGTCAGCTTTAACGAAGCATGTTATATCTCCATAATATTATGAAGCCCGACTGTATAAATTTAGATATGTCACGGATTATGCCATGCCCAGCGGTGTTGCCAGCATTTTTATCCCTTATGCAATGCTTCTCTAATATATTAAAACAATCAGAGTTCAGTAAATTAACAGGTTCGCTGACTTTCGCACGTGCGTTCAGGATGAATAGAACCAAGTTTTTAATGTGTTTAGTTATAGTAGAGAGCTCGTGCGCCTATTAGTGCCTTCAAAAATGATTTGGTAGGGCTTTAAACACTAAAAGCTGACACCTAGCTAAATCGATAGCTTATGTATAAAAAAAACTTCCAAAAAAAGTTCATTCAAGTCCAAAAATTGTCCTGTGCAAAAAAGGCGTTATTCAAAATTTTTGAGGGATGTAGTGCGTCATATAGCCGAAGGTCTTATATTTCGTTGGTAAAAATGTTGTAATGTTCTCTGTAGCCGTTTGGTTGTAAGAAAATAAATTATTTTAAAAAAAACCATTGCGCCTTATGGAAAACGCAAACTTTAAGAGCCTGTATCTCCGTTCGATGTTCACTTAAAATTAATTATTTTGCCGTGTTTTTACATTTATCAGTCTATTACGCGGAAACTAGGTGTCTAATCAAAAAAATGTATTCTCTATAAATTGAGCCCCAGGGCTTTCTGACTACAACGGTACTTTCAAAAAAATATTTTTCGTGTAGAAAAAAGCGAGTTATGATTTAAAAACCAACTCAGTAACAATATCTTCGGTCGCTTCGACTGCAAGCCTCGATCGCCCTCCCATACCGCACTATACCCCGCGGTCGAACGTTTCCCAAGATCCTGATCTATGGTGAATTGTTTTTCTGACTAGTGGGTGCTTGTCTAGAGCAAATTATTGGAAATAATAGAAATTTGAAAGTACCGTTGTAGTCAGAAAGCCATGGGGCTCAATTTATAGAGAATACATTTTTTTTGATTAGACACCTAGTTTCCGCGTAATAGAGTGATAAATGTAAAAATAGGGCAAAATAATTAATTTTAAGTGAACATCGAACGGAGATACAGGCTCTTAAAATTTGCGTTTTCCATAAGGCGCAATGTTTTTTTTTTAAATAATTTATTTTTTTACAACCAAACGGCTACAGAGAACATTACAAAAATTTTACCACCGAAAGATCTCATCTTCCTCTGTCTGACGCACCAAATAACTCAAAAATTTTGAATAACGCCCTTTTGCACAGGACAATTTTTGGACAACTTTTTTTGGAAGTTTGTTTATATATAAGCTATCGATTTACCTAGGTGTCAGCTTTTAGTCTTTAAAGCCCTACAGTATGAACATTTCAGGCCTCTGCGCTCTCTACTTTTAGGGAGAATAAGTTGGAAAGTATACGAGCCCTAAACTACATGTTCGGACAAACGTATCTTTTCAAAAAAATTATTCACTGCCATGCAAAAATTTACAACCACGCTTTAAAAACCTAAAACATATAAAATTACATACATTTGCAAGATAATATTATGCTGAAAATTATTATTAGCTTGGATTTCTTATGAATTTATGGCCGAAAATATAAAAATTTGCTAAAAATGCTGACACCTAAATGTTTGCATAATCGAGAAACCTGACCTAAAAAATAAATACAAAGGGTATAGCAGGGTTTATATAGGAAATCTGCCCTCGCGGCTTTTTTGACTCGCACTTGTGGGATCGTTTTAGTATCAAACAAAAATAATTCAGTTAAATTTTCAGCTCTTTATCTTAAACGGTCTTCGAGTTTTTCAAAAAAATCTCTTTTTTTCGATTTTTTTTTCATAGTAAAATTCAAAACTAATTGATGGTGATTTGTTTTCTAATTCTTAGAAGTAAAAGACATGAAAAAACATTTTTGTCATGATTCTTAAACGAAAAGCCGATTTTTGGCGAAAGAAATAACATTTTAATCTTTTTTTTAACGCCTTTTTGAAAAGTGTCACTCACCGAATTTTGTCATAAAATGTCTTTTATACTCCTCTATACTCAGGATATTTTTCAATTTTTTTGAAGTGGTGGAACAATATGAAAAAAATTAAAAAGTAATTTTTTTTGTAATCTTGCGTTTAAACAAACTAAATATATTTTTGATTGTTAAAAATTGTATAAAAAATTATTATTTTTACCGAAAATTAGGAACTACATTACTTAAAAAAACATTTTTAATGATTTTACTGCAAAGTGATTGCATAAAGACCATTAGCAATTATATAATTTTGAAACAGTTTGAAAACAACAACAAACCTCAAAATTATAAAGAAACCTCTATGGTTGAGTTATTGTTGTTGTTTCATCTCTCATCATTATATGGGATTATTTTTATCGTTAAATAGTGTTACGCTTAATGACTTCCACCAAAGTAAGTGAAATATGTTTATAGTTTTATATGTTTCTGCATTTTTAATACATGCTTTGAATCTTGATTTCAGAATGGATGCTAATAAAAAATGTATCAATTGTAATATTTATTTGCGCAAAACAGTAGGCTATAAAAAAGTTAATACGACAATTCATGAGGCTAATATTATGACAGAAAAAATTGGAAAAAGAGTCTTTATTAATTATACATTTCGTAATAAATGTCGAGTAATTTTAACAAGACCAACTAAAAATAAGAACAGTGATGATTCATCTTCAGAACAAGTGAGTATCGAGAGCCAGCCAATTTTCTCTCAATCGTCTTCAACTACTGTTTCGTCTATCAACTGAAGATCCTTCCTATGTTTTTGAAGAAAAAATAGAAGAAGAATTATAATTTGTGGAATTGGGTTTTCCACGAATCATTTCCACTCATGGATATTGTTGCATTTGTAGATCATCAACAAATATTACAATAATTCCATTCGAAGCACGTAAACAAGTATTTGCAAAAAGACAACTCTTTATTCCCGAAGGAAATCGGTGCTGTAAAGATCATATCATAAAACAGCGATTCTATGATGAAGATATCAATAATTTTCGAATTTATTCGAATACCAGTGTATTTGAAGTTCGTGATTTGGAAACATTACTTGGGCAGCTGGCTGTTGGTAGTGACTCGTCCATAATTGATAAAACTGGAGATCACTCGTTTTCAGAAAAACTCGATATTTGGCAAAAATAGTAAGACCTGCTGAAATATTGAGTCGTCTGTTTATTGATGAGGTTAATGTCGTAGTAAATGAAGACAGTGACCTTCCTCAAAAAACAGTATTTTCGAAATATTTTGTATGAAATTATTACATTTAATGTCAATAATTTATAATAATTTTGTTAAACGATATTACAATGTAATAACTTATGGTCGAAATTTTACAATATCATAAATTTTTGTTTTTATTGCATCAATACTGAAAACTAATTTCCAATAGTACGTAAAAATTATATAATTATTTTTAAGTGGAATTTAGCATGAAATAAGATTTATTTAACGTCTCTTTAATCATTTTTTACACTCTTAATTATTTAAAGCAGGATATGTCTTCATTTTCAATGGGTTTCTCTGTTTTTTTTCTCTAATGAGAATGTACTTTTGGTAAAAATAATAATTTTTTATACAATTTTAAATCAAAAATAGACAAGTTTGTTTAAACGCAAGATTACAAAAAAAAATACTTTTTAATATTTTTCAGTATTCCACCACTTTAAAAAAAACATTGAAAAAATTCTTGAGTATAGAGGAGTATAAAATACATTTTCTGACAAAATTCATGAGTGGCACTTTTCAAAAAGGCGTTACAAAAAGATTAAAATTTTATTTCTTCCGCCAAAAATCGGCTTTTCGTTTAAGAAACGGCCTAATTGATTACCCATCATTAGACCACATTTTACCCCCAAATGATTTCATTTTACCCCCTATAGTTTTTTTTATTCGCAAAAAAATGTTTCCGAGCCAACTTCACAAGCCCGGAAAATTTGCTGGGCTAGGGGGTAGACCGTCGCATTTCAGAGGCCTTCGTTAGTCCACGTTTTACCTACAAAAAAATTCGTTTTACCCCCAACCAAATAAAAGTTATTCAATAAATAGGTTTTTTTTTTTAAATCCCATTTTCTGCTGTAGTAAGCCTTTAGCGATGTTTTAAGGGTTGTTCCAGTTGTAACATGAAGAAACATGGCGGAAGGTAATGTCTAATCTCTCCCGTTCCCCCTTCATGTAAATGAGATTAAGTAATTTGAAAAATCCGGTCTGTGTTCCCAAGGACGAAAATATCGAAGGGGTTGATGGTAAAGGGTTAAAAAGATTTTACCTATTTCAAATTAATCCTCAAAAGATTTTACTCCCCCGCAACTTCGTTATACCGCCCCCAGGCTTCATATAGGAAAGATTGAGTAATTTGAAAAAATCCGGGCTGTGTTCCCAAGGACGAAAAAATCAAAGTGGTTGTGGGTAAGGGGTAAAAATGTTTTACCCATTTCAAGTTAACTCCCAGAAGATTTTACCCCCATACAACTTCGTTATACCACCCCCAAGTTTTATATAGGAGAGATTAAGTAATTTGAAAAACCCGGGCTGTGTTCCCAAGGACGAAAATGTCAAAGGGGTTGATGATAAGGGGTTGAAATCATTTTACTCATTTCTAATTAACCCTCAAAATATTTTACCCTTCCGCAACTTCGTTATACCACCCCACAGGCTTCATATAGGAGAGATTAAGTAATTCGAAAAATCCGCGCTGTGTTCCCAAGGACGAAACAATCAAAGGGGTTGATGTTAAGGGGTAAAAATAAAATTAATTCGCTAAAACATTTCAATCAACATTACATTTTACAATATTACATTACAGAATGTGCCCTCTACCATCCATGTCAAGCTCATTAACAAAAAAAATCACTCCAAAAAATCTTTTCACAAAATTTGTTAAAAACATTGGTTTTCAAAAAAGTTATTTAAGGAAATCGAATTTAAAATTATGACTTTGACACCCCGTACCTTGGTCACTACCATCTACTGAATTAACAATCATTAGTCCAAAAAAGTTTCAAAAGTCAGCATAATATTAATTATTGATAATTATTAAATTAGGTAACTAAGATTTCACCTTTTGTACTTATTTTTACACAATTGATTCCAATTTCAAAAGGTAGCCAACAGCATAAAATTAATTATTGACAATTTACAGTAATCAATATGATGCTGCTGTTGGCTAACTTTTAAAATACCTTAATATACTTTTAAAATTTTAAATTCGATTTCCTTAAATAACTTTTTTGAAAACCTATGTTTTTGACAAATTTTGTGAAAAGATTTTTTGATGTGATTTATTTTGTTAATGATCTTGACATGGATGGTAGAGGGCACATTCTGTGGCATCTGGGTACATCAAGAAAATCGTGCACAACTGTTTTGTCGAAATATTAATAACAAATGGTAATGTAAATATCCCACTTGCGTCGTAGGTAGCTAACTAAAAGAAAAATTGTAGTTCCCTAGTTTAATAACTGTCAATAATTAATTTTGTGATGTTGGCTGACTTTTGAAAATTACAAACGGGGAAGTTGGATCTAATTTTAATATGAATAAAGAGAAACATTCAAGTGACGTGTCATTTTATAGGTTTTCATGGTAGAAAAATGCAGATATCACATTATATAATTATATTATTAAATAAGGTGATTAAAATTTCTCTTTTTGTTAGTTAACTACAATGTAAGTGAGACTTTTTTCGGGAAGGGGGTCCCGGGGGTCCCGTAGAAAGGGGGTGAGAGCCAAAATAGAAATTTTTGTCATATTACTACTAACGGGTTCTATATACCACCGACAAATATGTAGAAACAGGCTAAACACCAATTAGCTATTTAAAGGGTACAAATACATAATAATAGATGTCGTGACGGTAAGTGCCTAAAATGCTAAAATTGAGAAAACTTTCCTTAATAACTCTGTTCCAGTTTTTTGGTACTTATATCATTTCTACCGGAAGCTCCTGACTTATTTATTTCCCCAGAATGCCACAAAAAGCGTCCTCTCAAAATAATTAACAAATTAACATTTTTATACCGAAAAAAAAATCCCATTTTCGAAATTTTGTGCAAAATTGTTTGTTTTCAAAAAAAAGGTAATAAAGAAAATTGACATTTATATTATTACTTTGACACACTGTACCTTGGCAACCAATAACTTTTGGATTAACAATTTTGGTCCAAAAGTTTCAAAAGTCAGCCAACAGCATAAAATTAATTATTGATAATTATTAAATTGGGTAACTAAGAGTTTTCTTTTTGTTAGCTACCCACGATGTAAGTGAAATTTTTACGCAAAAAAATTGGACAGTTTTTTTCTATGTATATCAATATGATTATAAAAATATATCAATATGATTAACAAACTATAATTTTTCACCCCAAAATATCCTACAAAAAGCGTCCTCTCAAAATAATTAACAAATTAACATTTTTATCCCGAAAAAAATCCCAGTTTAGAAATTTTGTGCAAAAATATTTGTTTCAAAAAAGTTAATAAAGAAAATCGAAATTAAATTTATAACTTTGATACCCTGTACCAAGATTACTATTAATTTTTGGATTAAAAATTATGTCCCAAAAAGTTTCAAGTCAGCCAACAGCATAAAATTAATTCCTGTTAATTATTAATTTAGGTACACACCTAAAAAATGTTTGAGAGAAAAAAGAGTTTTTGAGAGATGATCCTGAAACCATTGGTCTCTACTTTAAAGGAAAAAATCGGCGAAATGTGGGACACCTTTTCACCAGAACTCTGTCGAGGTTTGGTTGAAACAATGCCTGCAAGAATTCGGGCCGTAATTAAGGCAAAAGGTGTGTCTTAATTACGAACATTTAGTTGCAAATTATTTTGTTACATTTTATTTGTTTTGTCAAGTTGTGACATTGTTAATCTGTTTTTTTGAAAACATTAATTAAACACACTTTTAAATCGTTTGGGTTCTTATGTACTGTCAGCTGCATTAGTCAATTTTTGCTTCTTTATACATAAAAACAGTCTAATACGCTAAAAATGCGTTGGTCCGAACGTATAGTTGTTAGGGCTCGTATTTGATTTAAAACAAGTGTTAAATTTGGAATCTCTCGAATTCACTTGAATTAAAAAAATGTAGAACCTACCTATTCTAGAAAACAATTTTCTTTTTCTTTAAATGAATAAGCCCTCGCTAATTAAAAAAAAAAATGAGAAAAAATAACTTTTTTTAAAACCGAATATGACAGAAGATTATCTGCCAAAATATACAGTGCGCTGGAATAAGTCCCCCCCCTTTATTAACTAGCCTATTTGATAAACATTACCGAAATGCTCAGACAGACAGGTCGATTTTTAAAATCAGTGCAGCATGTTTGTATGTGTAGCTGTATAGCATGTGTAACAATACATATTTGCGTGATAACCCTTCACGTGACAGTCACACCTTTTTTTAAGCGAGGTACTTCAACTGTCACCTCATTTGAAAGATTTTGAAATAAAATAATGAAGGGCTTTTGTTTGTAAACGGTTTTATTTAGTTTGACTCCGTATATTCTTTATACGTGGCGAAAGGGTTAAATTTGTGTTGATTTTACTTTATGGCCACTAAATGTGTTGTGTTTTATAAAGTTTCTATAATTTGATTTTTATTATTATGCAATTAATTTTAATTGCATAATAATAAAATAATAATAGTTGAACCCGGAACCATTGCATCACTACAGAATACACATTATATCAACACAAAAAAAAAAAACGCAAAATAAGCAATCCACTCTTTACCATTTTGGGTGGCAAATAAGTAACAGATTGCTGTATAAAGGGCTACCCATCTTAATCAAATTTTTTTACACGGCTAAAACAGAGATATTTCAGTTAAAGTTCTTTTCGGCCATAAGGGCTAATGCAAACGTTTTTTTATCATTATAAAAATACTCCTTACCAAGACTTTATTGTGCATTGGACCAAACAATTAGTATTTTTTTTCTATACGGTGGTATCAGTATCTCGATTTTTGATGATAGTGTCCCTTTGCACAGTCTAATTTTGTATTACATCCGGATAAGGGCTACCTCACTTCCACCCTGAAAAACTCAGCTTGTGACAAAAAAGTGGATGGTAAATCTTTTTTTTTAAGCGAATATTTTAATACATACCCTCTACTATCTTAGACCTTTAATTTAAGGAACATTTGTAAGGTTCAGTTGCATTACCTGCGCTAAGGGACTTTTATGAGGCTGGCTAATGCAGAATACGATTTCCTGTTCTGTTTCATAATACAATCAATGCGTTGTTGTCAAGTTTTTGGGCTACGTATTGTCGAACTAATATGCGGGGCTTAAGAAAATCGACTAGATATCTCTAGTGTATATACAGTTTAGTTGGACGCCGCCTACACAGAATTTATTGGAACTAAAGCTGTATGTTTTGAGAGAAATGACAACTTTACGAAGCCCCCCATAAAATTGGCGTACGCAATAGTTACCCCATTCTAAACGTTCCCTGTGAAATACACACGAAAGTTTTACGACGCCCGAGACCGGGCTTCATAAGTAGGTGTCGGGCTTCCCATCGACTTCACATGCCTTTTCGGGCTTGATAATGCCGGTAGATATGTATATATATATATATATATATATATATATATATATACGTCATTCTATCAAACCTGAGCCTTTCAGTTTTCCATACAATCCTGATCCACACGCTTTATTGGTGTCGGGTAGATAAAAAAAATATAGGTTAATGCATATATCTCATAACTAACTCGTCTCCCACCTATTTTTTGACATATACAAACTATATAAGCAACTAAATTAAATGATCATATACAACTGCTTGAACACACAATCCTGAACCAATACACATTTCTACCAAACCTGAGCCAAAAACACGCGAATTCGTAGTTCTACGCACAAAGCTGAGCCAATGCAATGTTGCCATTACATAAAAGTGGATCTAGGATATGATGGCAACGAAACAGATAAAGACAGCTGCAGAAATTATAAAATGAATATTTTTGATGCAGTTCTTTTAAGCAAGAGTAAAGTACTAATTAGTTATTTTTCTAAAAAGTGCGAAAGAGGCACTCTGCGCGCGTGAGTTAGGAATACAATTGAATAACATGTAATTATTGTGGGTTTCGTGGTACAAAACATATAGAACTAGCAGTTTTTTGCTATATTTAATTTACAATTTACGTTTTTATAGAAAAAAAAAACACAGTGGTCAATTACTGGCATGAAATATATTTAAGATTAATAATAATTGTCCACGCTGGTCAATTACTGGTGTTTTAGTAAAACCAGTTGTTTTCTTACTTTTTCCCAAGCGAAAAAGTAAGGAAGTTGTTAAATAAGGATAGATTTTGGTTTGATGAAATTTGTTAATTTTAACTGTTTCCAGTATTTGACCACATAAAAGGTGATGGTTAATTACTGGTTTTGAAAGGTGGTTAATAACTGGACTTTTTTTCTTCCTGACCAATTGAACATACAGAATTATGTTCTGTGAAAGGTATACGAGTACTTTACGTCTCCTGGACACCACTGGTGGCGGTGTGATAGAAACGGCTCGAAGGACCAATATGTTGGGGATTATAATAGTAGTGGACTGTATACTTATATATATTTTTTTTGATCGTGAATCCCTGCAATACTGTCTCCTTTTGAATCGCCTGATGACGATTATTTCCAAACTCAATTGTAACTGGATACCTTTTATTATTACTACAAAGGTAAATAACAATGTTAAACTTGATACAACGATAAAAATATACAATTTCTTAAATTACGTTCCGTGCCTCTGTCACCTTTTTTTTGTTGTTCGCGACGCTCGCGACTCTAGGCCCACTAATTTCTTTGCTCGCCGTTTCTATCACACCGCCACCAGTGGTGTCCAGGAGACGTAAAGTACTCGTATACCTTTCACAGAACATCCCGCCGGCCTTGAAAGTCGAGACTTTCAACAAATGTATTCAAAATTTTCTATCGCATCATACGTATGTATACGAACCGGAATAGTTTATAGAGTTCAGCCCGTATACTAGTCGATTTTAAGTATTCTGAATCGGTAAAACACACACCCGGTGCACTGCTCGACGTACTACACCGCTAACTGTCTTTATCGTCACCACCCTGGGTACTCCGTCTTCTCCTGGATGCAGATCCGTGATTCGCCCGAGCTTCCACTCCAGTGGATGAGCGTTTTCATCCTTTAGGACTACCATGGAGCCTACCTTTATATCTGAAGAGGAATCTCGCTGCCACTTCGATCGCTGCTGCAGATTGGTCAAATACTCGTTCGACCAGCGTGACCAAAAATGTCAGTCATTTGCTGCAAGTGATTGAACTTCGTGAGACGATTTTCGGGTAACTCCTTGACATCGTGCTGTGGTATGGCCGTTAGATAGTCTCCAATAAGAAAATGACCGGGACTGAGAGCGACTAGGTCGTTGGGGTCATTGGAAATAGGGACCAATGGTCGGGAGTTTAGTACCGCTTCGATTTGAACAATCACAGTATAAAGTTCCTCATACGTTAAATGTATTTTACCAATGATTCTATGCATATGAAATTTTGCCGATTTTACCGCAGCTTCCCACAGCCCTCCAAAATGTGGTGAACGTGGTGGGATATAATGCCAAGTGATTAAGTTTCGTGACAAAAAATTTGAAAGATCAATATCGGTATTTTTTGTCGCATCATAGATTTGTTTCAACTTGTTGTCCGCGCCCACAAAATTCGTGGCATTGTCAGAATATATATGAGAGCAGATTCCTCGCCTCGACACAAATCGGTTTAAAGCGTTAAGAAATGTATCAGTGGTTAGATCCGTGACTAGTTCTATATGAACGGCTTTAGTCGAAAAACAAACGAAAATACAAACATATGCTTTAATTATTTTCCGATTTCTTAATTTGCCGTCTTTGATTTCAAAAGGTCCAGCATAATCTACCCCACATACTTCAAACGGTCTAGTTGGTGTCACTCGTGATCGTGGTAACTCACCCATTTGAGGTAAACCATTACTCGGTTTCACGCGAAAACAAGTTACGCATTTTCTTAGTACCGAACGTATTGCATTTCGCCCGTTTAATACCCAATAATTTAATCGCAATGAAGCTAAAACTGCTTGAGCCCCCGTGTGGAGCTGTCTGTGATGTTCCGCACGAATGATAAGCCTTGTAAAATGATGTTTTTCTGGCAAGACAATAGGGTACTTTCGGTCATATTCTAGAGATGATTTCCCTATTCTACCACCTACTCGTATGATTTTGCTCTCATCTAAAAAAGGATTGAGGGATGATAATTTGCTACCACGATTGACCATGCGATTTTTTTCTAACTCATGTATTTCTTGGCTGAATGTCTCAGCTTGTACAATTTTTATCAACATTGATTGTGAACGTTTCAATTCTTCAATCGTTAATTTCCCATGAATTCTTTGTTCTTTAGGTGTTTTTATGTTTTTCCACAAATCTTAAACAATATGCAAAAAATGCGCTGCAATTTGTACAAAATTCGATTGGGAAATAATGTTTTATTTTATCTCTTGTATTATAGTCAGCAATGTCGACTAAGAAAATTGCCAAAAAGAAGCCGTTTTTAAATATAGAGAAAACGATTTAAAACAAGCACTTAGTGACGTAAAAACGTAAAAAAATAAATGCTCAATACGCTAAGCGGAAAGATGCTCTTCATGCAACACTAATGAATAAACTAAAAGGAAAAACTACAACTAAACGTAAAATGGGACCGTCAACTATATTAACAGATAACGAAGAAAATATTGTTACGTATTTCTCTCTAAATGATTCACTTCTTCAATTCCAAACACGTTTATTAACACTCTACAACTCTGCGATATTATCTCTTTAACATTAAAATCACAACTAATTTAGAATATTTCTAGAATATTTATTTATTTATCTAGAATATTTAATATGTCATTCCATACAATTCTTCACTAACAGCTAGTGTATAAACTAAATAGACTAAGTATATATTCTATAAAACTTAATAACTGTCAGCTGTCACTAATGACACTTAACAAATGTCACACTGATCCCCTCTTCAAAGTTATTCGTCCCGAATAACACTGCCTTCAGTCCTAGGTGGTGGATCTTCGACGACAAACCAATCGGGTGGATTATGTCCTGTGTACTTTGCAAGCCTTTCCAGATGGACCACATTCGGCTTGCTTCTTGGAGACAGCTGGATGCGGTAGACCAGGTCGTTGATTTTCTTTATTATGGTGTAAGGGCCTTCCCAGTTGCTCTGAAGGTTTGGACTTTTGCCTTTCGTCCTTTTTGGGGCGTACAACCATACTGCATCACCAGGCTTAAATGCAGTCTCTTTTGATGTAGTGTCGAGACGCTGCTTCATTTTGTCGCTGTGAATTTTCAGCTTCTCCCTGGCAAATCGGTGGATTCGGTCCATTCTCTCTCGCAAGTCCTCCACAAATTCTGGCAGAGAGCGCTCTTCGGTTTCTTCTAGTGGACGGCCAAGCATGAGATCAGTATGCAGCTTCATCTCTCTTCCAGAGGTCAGCATAGATGGAGTGTAGGTGATTGATTCATGCTGGGAACTTCGATATGACAGCACGAACAGAGGCACCAATTTGTCCCAGTCCCTTTGATTTTCAGACACGAATTTAGACAGGTAGTGGCATATGGCCCTGTTGTGGCGTTCAACCATGCCATTCGACTGAGGATGAAGCGCAGTACTTCGGGTTTTCTTGATGCCCATTATTTTCATTACTTCTTGCCACAGCTCTGATTCGAAGTTTCTTACTTGATTGGAATGCGGCTCGAGGGGTACTAGATGTCTAGCTATGACATTCTCGATGAACGCTTCGAGATTTCTGCCTCTTGATTGGGGAGGGGTACTGCTTCGAGCCATTTTGAGAAACAATCCATTACCACCATCAAGTACTGGTTGCCGCGGTCGGTTGCAGGTAATGGTCCAAGAATGTCCACTGCTACCCTCTCGAATGGTGCTCCGGATAAATACTGCACCATTTTACCACAGCTTCTTGTGTTTGGTCCCTTTTTAGCAGAGCATAGATAAGATTTCTTGCACCATTCTTCGACGTCTTGGCGACAGTTTACCCAATAAAATCGGTCCCTCACTCGAGCCAAAGTCCTGTTTACATCAAAATGTCATCCGGTTGGGCTGCTATGCAGTTCTTCTAACATTTTTTGGTGGATTCTTGCTTTAGGCAAGACCAACTGGTAGACTGCGGACACTCCATCGGGGCTCTCCCACTTCCGATGCAGTAGGCCATCACGAAGACAAAGGGAATTCCATTGAGCTCAGTATCCCTTTATAGTCGTATCATATCTGGAAATTTCCTGCCAAGTTGGTCGAACTCCATTCTTTACCCAGTTCCGAATTAATTTGAGGTCACTGTCCTTCTTCTTCTTCTTCTTTAATTTCTCCGAGGACCATTCATCTTCAACATGTATTGTTGTTGCCTTAACAGTTCATTGCCGGTCTCATATGAAGATTCCTTAGTCTCGATCTTGTGGAAGTAGCGACATTTCTGTTCTAAACAAGGTCTTCTTGATAATATGTCTACATTACCATGGGTTTTTCCACTCCGGTGCATTATTTTGAAATTATACTGTTGCAGTCTCTCCATCCATCTAGCAACTGGTCCTTATGGGTTCTTAAAATTCATAATCCATTGCAGGGCGTTATGATCTGTCCTAATTAGAAAGTCTTCCATAGAGGTAACTGTGAAAATGCTCCAACGATTTGATGACGGCCAGCAATTATTTCCTTGTAACACAGTAATTTCTTTCCGCTTCGCCTAGTGTCTTGCTGAAAGAACTATTGACAACTGCACCAATACTTCGTCAGGTCGACCCCTCCAAACCTTTCATAACAAGGACAGACGCAAGTGCATATGCCTTAGGAGCAGCTTTACTCCAGGGGAGGAAAACGATGAAAGGCCTATAGAATATGCCAGTTGCCTGTTGACCCCAACGCAGAAGAACTACCATACTACCGAAAGAGAAGCTTTGGCTGTAGTATGGGCTTTTTCCAAATTTCGAGGATACATCGAGGGAGCTACTGTCATTGTGAAGAGGGATCATCAACCGCTTCGGTGGCTAATGTCCCTGAAATCTCCCACAGGAAGACTCGCTCGATGGGCGTTATCATTACAGCCCTACAACATCAACATAGAATATGTTCCCGGAAGACAAAACGTTTTGGCCGATACTTTATCGCGTCATGTCTGTCACGATAACCAACAGCAAACTTGTGACGTTTGTTTTGTTACTATCGCTCTACCCACGGATGATGCCAGCCTAGTTAGGAAAGATCAACTAGCAGATGAAGATCTTGCCCAAATCATCAAGGTTTTTGAAGACACGAAAACATCTCCAATAGAAACTAAACGATGGAGTGATCGTGGATACCTAATGATGAATGGTATACTATATCGATACTCACCGGACCACGAAGGTGAAGAAGCACAACAAGTTGCTCATAAAACACCTGGTACAAAAGGTACTGACCGAAGCACATAATTCCCCACTTGCTGGACATTATGGAATAGAACGAACCTTACAGAGAATTATTCCAAGATATTATTGGACGGGAATGAGGAAATACGTCACTGCTTACGTTTCTCAGTGTCTCGATTGCCAAAGGTACAAATGTACAAATATAAAACCCTCCGGTTTACTCCAGACACCAATACAGTCACAAAGAGTTGAAGTGATATCAATCGACCTTTTTGGACCTTTACCAGAGACCTATACAGGTGAAAGATGGATTTTCATTGTAGAAGACACTTCAACTCGTTGGACGGAAATGTTTCCATTTAAGGTAGCTACTGCTGAAGCATGTGGTCGTTGCCTAATCGATGAAATAATCCTACGATTTGGAAGTCGACCACCTCGTTCATCCTTAACGAACTTATGGCTGTAGATCACCTCATTCGGACCGAATTCACTTGCCTGCACGGTATCAATGCGGGGACATTCACAGTTTTCAGTAAAACGCTCGCATTAGATCAAAAATTTGTCTAACAAAATTTTTAGCGAAAGTCGACCTCCCCGTTCGTCCCATGGTTTCATTAACGAACTTATGGCTGTAGATCACCTCATTCGGACCGAAATCACTTACCTGCACGCGATCAATGCAGGGACATTCATAGTTTTCAGTAAAACGCTCGCATTAGATCAAAAATTTGTCTAACAAAATTTTTAGCGAAAGTCGATTACCCAATTCGTCCTTAACGAACTTATTGCTGTAGATCACCTCATTTGGACCGAATTCAGAAGCCTTCAAGATATCAATGCGGGGGCATTCATTGTTCAAAATTTTTAGCGAAAGTCGACCACCTCGTTCGTCCTTAACGAACATATGGCTGTAGATCACCTCATTCGGTCCGAATTCACTTGCCTGCACGGTATCAATGCGGGGACATTCACAGTTTTCAGGAAAACGCTCGCATTGGATCGAAAATTTGTCTAAGAAAATTTTTTGCGAAAGTCGATCACCCCGTTCGTTCTTAACGAACTTATGGCTGTAGATTACCTAATTCGGACCGAATTCACTTGCCTGCACGGTATCAATGCGAGGGCATTCATAGTTTTCAGTAAAACGCTCGCATTAGACCGACAATTTGTCAAACAAAATTTTTCGCGAAAGTCGACTACCCCGTTCGTCCCATGGTTTCATTAACGAACTTATGGCTGTAGATCACCTCATTCGGACCGAATTCACTTGCCTGCACGGTATCATTGCGGGGGCATTCATAGTTTTCAGTAAAACGCTCGCATTAGATCAAAAATTTGTCTAACAAAATTTTTAGCGAAAGTCGATCACCCCGTTCGTCCTTAACGAACTTATTGCTGTAGATCACCTCATTTGGACCGAATTCACTAGCCTTCATGATATCAATGCGGGGGCATTCATTGTTTTCAGTAAAACGCTCGCATTACATCGCAAATTTGTCTAACAAAATTTTTAGCGAAAGTCGACCACCTCGTTCGTCCCATGGTTTCATTAACGAACTTATGACTGTAGATAACCTCATTCGGACCGAATTCACTTGCCTGCACGCGACCAATGCAGGGGCATTCATAGTTTTCAGTAAAACGCTCGCATTAGATCGAAAATTTGTCTAACAAAATTTTTAGCGAAAGTCGACCACCTCGTTCGTCCTTAACGAACATATGGCTGTAGATCACCTCATTCGGTCCGAATTCACTTGCCTGCACGGTATCAATGCGGGGACATTCACAGTTTTCAGGAAAACGCTCGCATTGGATCGAAAATTTGTCTAAGAAAATTTTTTGCGAAAGTCGATCACCCCGTTCGTTCTTAACGAACTTATTGCTGTAGATCACCTCATTTGGACCGAATTCACTAGCCTTCACGATATCAATGCGGGGGCATTCATTGTTTTCAGTAAAACGCTCGCATTAAACCGAAAATTTGTCTAACAAAATTTTTAGCGAAAGTCGACCACCTCGTTCGTCCTTAACAAACATATGGCTGTAGATCACCTCATTCGGACCGAATTCACTTGCCTGCACGGTATCAATGCGGGGGCATTCATAGTTTTCAGTAAAACTCTCGCATTAGATCGACAATTTGTCAAACAAAATTTTTCGCGAAAGTCGACTACCCCGTTCGTCCTATGGTTTCCTTAACGAACTTATGGCTGTAGATCACCTCATTCGGACCGTATTCACTTGCCTGCACGGTATCATTGCGGGGGCATTTATAGTTTTCAGTGAAACGCTCGCATTAGATCGAAAATTTGTCTTACATAATTTTAAGCGAAAGTCGACCACCCCGTTCGTCTTTAACGAACTTATTGCTGTAGATCACCTCATTGGGACTAAATTAACTTGCCTTCACGGTATCAATGCGAGGGCATTCATAGCTTTCAGTAAAACGTTCGCATTAGATCGAAAATTTGTCAAACAAAATTTTTAGCGAAAGCCGACTACCCCGTTCGTCCTATGGTTTCGTAAACGAACTTATGGCTGTAGATCACCTCATTCGGAACGAATTAACTTGCCTACACGGAATCAATGCGGGCACATTCATAGCTTTCAGTAAAACGTTCGCATTAGATCGAAAATTTCTTAACGAAGTCCTTAACGAAGATCACCTCATTTGGACTGAATTCACTTGCCTGCACGATATCAATGCGGGGGCATTCATTGTTTTCAGTAAAACGCTCGCATTAGATCGAAAATTTGTCTAACAAAATTTTAAGCGAAAGTCGACCACCCCGTTCGTCCTTAACGAACTTATTGCTGTAGATCACCTCATTTTGACCGAATAGACTAGCCTGCACGATATAAATGCGGGGGCATTCATTGTTTTCAGTGAAACGCTCGCATTAGATCGAAAATTTGTTTACAAAATTTTTAGCGAAAGTCGATCACCCCGTTCGTCCTTAACGAACTTATTACTGTAGATCACCTCATTTGGACCGAATTCACTTGCCTGCACGCGATCAATGCAGGGGCATTCATAGTTTTCAGTAAAACGCTCGCATTAGATCGACAATTTGTCAAACAAAATTTTTCGCGAAAGTCGACTACCCCGTTCGTCCTATGGTTTAATTAACGAACTTATGGCTGTAGATCACCTCATTCGGACTAAATTAACTTGCCTTCACGGTATCAATGCGGGGGCATTCTTAGCTTTCAGTAAAACGCTCGCATTAGATCGAAAATTTCTTAACGAAGTCCTTAACGAAGATCACCTCATTTGGACCGAATTCACTTGCCTGCACGATATCAATGCGGGGGCATTCATTCTTTTCAGTAAAACGCTCGCATTAGATCGAAAATTTGTCTAACAAAATTTTTAGCGAAAGTCGACCACCTAATTTGTCCTTAACGAACTTATGGCTGTCGATCACCTCATTCGGACCGAATTAACTTGCCTGCACGGTATCAATGCGGGGACTTTCATAGTTTTCAGGAAAACGCTCGCATTAGATCGACAATTTGTCTTACAATATTTTAAGCGAAAGTCGACCACCCCGTTCGTCCTTAACGAACTTATTGCTGTAGATCACCTCATTTGGACCGAATTCACTTGCCTGCACGATATCAATGCGGGGGCATTCATTTATTTCAGTAAAACGCTCGCATTAGATCGAAAATTTGTCTTTAAAAATTTTTAGCGAAAGTCGACCACCCCGTTCGTCCGTAACGAACTTATGGCTGTAGATCACCTCATTCGGACCGAATTCACTTGCCTGCACGCGATCAATGCAGGGGCATTCATAGTTTTCAGTAAAACGCTCGCATTAGATCAAAAATTTGTCTAACAAAATTTTTAGCGAAAGTCGACCACCTCGTTCGTCCTTAACGAACTTATGGCTGTAGATCACCTCATTCGGACCGAATTCACTTGCCTGCACGCGATCAATGCAGGGGCATTCATAGATTTCAGTAAAACGCTCGCATTAAATGAAAAATTTGTCTAACAAAATTTTTAGCGAAAGTCGACCACCTCGTTCGTCCTTAACGAACTTATGGCTGTCGATCACCTCATTCGGACCGAATTAACTTGCCTGCATGGTATCAATGCGGGGCCATTCATAGTTTTCAGTGATACGCTCGCATTAGATCGAAAATTTGTCTAAGAAAATTTTTTGCGAAAGTCGACCACCTCGTTCGTCCTTAACGAACTTATTGCTGTAGATCATCTCATTCGGACCGAATTCACTTGCCTGCATGGTATCAATGCGGGGACATTCACAGTTTTCAGGAAAACGCTCGAATTAGATCGAAAATTTGTCTAAGAAAATTATTTGCGAAAGTCGACCACCTCGATCGTCCTTAACGAACTTATGGCTGTAGATCACCTCATTCGGACAGAATTCACATGCCTGCACAGTATCAATTAAGGGGCATTCATTGTTTTCAGTACAACGCTCGCATTGGATCGAAAATTTGTCTAACAAAATTTTTAGCGAAAGTCGACCACCCCGTTCGTCCTTAACGAACTTATTGCTGTAGATCACCTCATTTGGACCGAATTCACTTGCCTGCACGGTATTAATTGGGGGCATTCATTGTTTTCAGTAAAACGCTCGCATTGGATCGAAAATTTGTCTAACAAAATTTTTAGCGAAAGTCGACCACCCCGTTCGTCTTTAACGAACTTATTGCTGTAGATCACCTCATTTGGACCGAATTCACTTGCCTGCACGGTATCAATTAGGGGGCATTCTTTGTTTTCAGTAAAACGCTCGCATTGGATCGAAAATTTGTCTAACAAAATTTTTAGAAAGTCGACCACCTCGTTCGTGCTTAACGAACTTATCTTGCCTGCACGGTATCAATGCGGAAACAATCGCAGTTTTCAGGAAAACGCTCCCATTAGATCGACAATTTGTCTAACAAAATTTTTAGCGAAAGTCGATCACCCCGTTATTCCTTAACGAACTTATTGCTGTAGATCACCTCATTCGGACCGAATTCACTTGCCTGCACGGTATCAATGCGGGGACATTCATTGTTTTCAGTGAAATGCTCGCATTAGATCGAAAAATTGTTTACAAAATTTTTAGCGAAAGTCGACTACCCCGTTCGTCCTATGGTTTCGTAAACGAACTTATGGCTGTAGATCACCTCATTCGGACTGAATTCACTTGCCTGCACGATATCAATGAGGGGGCATTCATTGTTTTCAGTAAAACGCTCGCATTGGATCGAAAATTTGTCTAACAAAATTTTTAGCGAAAGTCGACCACCTCGTTCGTCCTTAACGAACTTATGGCTGTAGATCACCTCATTCGGACCGTATTCACTTGCCTGCACGGTATCATTGCGGGGGCATTTATAGTTTTCAGTGAAACGCTCGCATTAGATCGAAAATTTGTCTAAAAAATTTTTCGCGAAAGTCGACTACCCCGTTCGTCCTATCGATTCCTTAACGAACTTATGGCTGTAGATCACCTCATTCGGAACGAATTAACTTGCCTGCACGGTATCAATACGGGGACATTCATAGTTTTCAGGAACACGCTCGCATTAGATCGAAAATATATCTTACAAAATTTTAAGCGAAAGTCGACCACCCCGTTCGTCCTTAACGAACTTATTGCTGTAGATCACCTCATTTTGACCGAATAGACTAGCCTGCACGATATAAATGCGGGGACATTCATTGTTTTCAGTGAAACGCTCGCATTAGATCGAAAATTTGTTTACAAAATTTTTAGCGAAAGTCGATCACCCTGTTCGTCCTTAACGAACTTATTACTGTAGATCAGCTCATTTGGACCGAATTCACTTGCACGCGATCAATGCAGGGGCATTCATAGTTTTCAGTAAAACGCTCGCATTAGATCGACAATTTGTCAAACAAAATTTTTCGCGAAAGTCGACTACCCCGTTCGTCCTATGGTTTAATTAACGAACTTATGGCTGTAGATCACCTCATTCGGACTAAATTAACTTGCCTTCACGGTATCAATGCGGGGGCATTCTTAGCTTTCAGTAAAACGCTCGCATTAAATCGAAAATTTGTCTTACACAAATTTTAGCGAAAGTCGACCACCCCGTTCGTCCTTAACGAACTCATTGCTGTAGATCACCTCATTTGGACCGAATTCACTTGCCTGCACGCGATCAATGCAGGGGCATTCATAGTTTTCAGTAAAACGCTCGCATTAAATCGAAAATTTGTCTAACAAAATTTTTAGCGAAAGTCGATCACCCCGTTCGTCCCTAACGAACTTATTGCTGTAGATCACCTCATTCGGACCGAATTCACTTGCCTGCACGGTATCAATGCGGGGACATTCACAGTTTTCAGGAAAACGCTCGCATTAGATCGAAAATTTGTCTAACAAAATTTTTAGCGAAAGTCGACCACCTCGTTCGTCCTTAACGAACATATGGCTGTAGATCACCTCATTCGGACCGAATTCACTTGCCTGCACGGTATCAATGAGGGGGCATTCATAGTTTTCAGTAAAACGCTCGCATTAGATCGACAATTTGTCAAACAAAATTTTTCGCGAAAGTCGACTACCCCGTTCGTCCTATGGATTCCTTAACGAACTTATGGATGTAGATCACCTCATTCGGAACGAATTAACTTGCCTGCACGGTATCAATACGGGGACATTCATAGTTTTCAGGAACACGCTCGCATTAGATCGAAAATCTGTCAAACTAATTTTTTAGCGAAAGTCGACCACCTCGTTCGTCCTTCAAGAACTTATGGCTGTAGAGCACCTCATTCGGACCGAATTCACTTGCCTGCACGGAATCAATGCGGGGGCATTCATAGTTTTCAGTAAAACGCTCGCATTAGATCGACAATTTGTCAAACAAAATTTTTCGCGAAAGTCGACTACCCCGTTCGTCCTATGGTTTCCTTAACGAACTTATGGCTGTAGATCACCTCATTCGAACTAAATTAACGCCTTCACGGTATCAATGCGGGGGCATTCCTAGCTTTCAGTAAAACGTTCGCATTAGATCGAAAATTTGTCACACAAAATTTTTAGCGAAAGCCGACTACCCCATTCGTCCTATGGTTTCGTAAACGAACTTATGGCTGTAGATCACCTCATTCGGAACGAATTAACTTGCCTACACGGAATCAATGCGGGGGCATTCATTGTTTTCAGTAAACCGCTCGCATTAGATCGAAAATTTGTCTTACAAAATTTTAAGCGAAAGTCAACCACCCCGTTCGTCTTTAACGAACTTATTGCTGTAGATCACCTCATTTTGACCGAATAGACTAGCCTGCACGCTATCAATGCGGGGGCATTCATTGTTTTCAGTGAAACGCTCGCATTAGATCGAAAATTTGTTTACAAAATTTTTAGCGAAAGTCGATCACCCCGTTCGTCCCTAACGAACTTATTGCTGTAGATCACCTCATTCGGACCGAATTCACTTGCCTGCACGGTATCAATGCGGGGACATTCACAGTTTTCAGGAAAACGCTCGCATTAGATCGAAAATTTGTCTAACAAAATTTTTAGCGAAAGTCGACCACCTCGTTCGTCCTTAACGAACATATGGCTGTAGATCACCTCATTCGGACCGAATTCACTTGCCTGCACGGTATCAATGCGGGGGCATTCATTGTTTTCAGTAAAACGCTCGCATTAGATCGAAAATTTGTCTTACATAATTTTAAGCGAAAGTCGACCACCCCGTTCGTCTTTAACGAACTTATTGCTGTAGATCACCTCATTCGGACTAAATTAACTTGCCTTCACGGTATCAATGCGAGGGCATTCATAGCTTTCAGTAAAACGTTCGCATTAGATCGAAAATTTGTCAAACAAAATTTTTAGCGAAGGCCGACTACCCCGTTCGTCCTATGGTTTCGTAAACGAACTTATGGCTGTAGATCACCTAATTCGGAACGAATTAACTTGCCTACACGGAATCAATGCGGGCACATTCATAGCTTTCAGTAAAACGTTCGCATTAGATCGAAAATTTCTTAACGAAGTCCTTAACGAAGATCACCTCATTTGGACCGAATTCACTTGCCTGCACGATATCAATGCGGGGGCATTCATTGTTTTCAGTAAAACGCTCGTATTAGATCGAAAATTTGTCTAACAAAATTTTTAGCGAAAGTCGACCACCTAGTTCGTCCTTAACGAACTTATGGCTGTCGATCACCTCATTCGGAACGAATTAACTTGCCTGCACGGTATCAATACGGGGACATTCATAGTTTTCAGGAACACGCTCGCATTAGATCGAAAATTTGTCTTACAAAATTTTAAGCGAAAGTCGACCACCCCGTTCGTCCTTAACGAACTTATTGCTGTAGATCACCTCATTTTGACCGAATAGACTAGCCTGCACGATATAAATGCGGGGGCATTCATTGTTTTCAGTGAAACGCTCGCATTAGATCGAAAATTTGTTTACAAAATTTTTCGCGAAAGTCGACTACCCCGTTCGTCCTATGGTTTCCTTAACGAACTTATGGCTGTAGATCACCTCATTCGAACTAAATTAACGCCTTCACGGTATCAATGCGGGGGCATTCCTAGCTTTCAGTAAAACGTTCGCATTAGATCGAAAATTTGTCAAACAAAATTTTTAGTGAAAGCCGACTACCTCGTTCGTCCTATGGTTCCGTAAACGAACTTATGGCTGTAGATCACCTAATTCGAACTAAATTAACGCCTTCACGGTATCAATGCGGGGGCATTCCTAGCTTTCAGTAAAACGTTCGCATTAGATCGAAAATTTGTCTAACAAAATTTTTAGCGAAAGTCGACCACCCCGTTCGTCCTTAACGAACTTATTGCTGTAGATCACCTCATTTTGACCGAATAGACTAGCCTGCACGATATAAATGCGGGGGCATTCATTGTTTTCAGTGAAACGCTCGCATTAGATCGAAAATTTGTTTACAAAATTTTTAGCGAAAGTCGATCACCCCGTTCGTCCTTAACGAACTTATTACTGTAGATCACCTCATTTGGACCGAATTCACTTGCCTGCACGCGATCAATGCAGGGGCATTCATATTTTTCAGTAAAACGCTCGCATTAGATCGACAATTTGTCAAACAAAATTTTTCGCGAAAGTCGACTACCCCGTTCGTCCTATGGTTTAATTAACGAACTTATGGCTGTAGATCACCTCATTCGGACTAAATTAACTTGCCTTCACGGTATCAATGCGGGGGCATTCTTAGCTTTCAGTAAAACGCTCGCATTAGATCGAAAATTTGTCTTACACAAATTTTAGCGAAAGTCGACCACCCCGTTCGTCCTTAACGAACTCATTGCTGTAGATCACCTCATTTGGACCGAATTCACTTGCCTGCACGCGATCAATGCAGGGGCATTCATAGTTTTCAGTAAAACGCTCGCATTAGATCGACAATTTGTCAAACAAAATTTTTCGCGAAAGTCGACTACCCCGTTCGTCCTATGGTTTAATTAACGAACTTATGGCTGTAGATCACCTCATTCGGACTAAATTAACTTGCCTTCACGGTATCAATGCGGAGGCATTCTTAGCTTTCAGTAAAACGCTCGCATTAGATCGAAAATTTGTCTTACACAAATTTTAGCGAAAGTCGACCACCCCGTTCGTCCTTAACGAACTCATTGCTGTAGATCACCTCATTTGGACCGAATTCGCTTGCCTGCACGCGATCAATGCAGGGGCATTCATAGTTTTCAGTAAAACGCTCGCATTAAATCGAAAATTTGTCTAACAAAATTTTTAGCGAAAGTCGATCACCCCTTTCGTCCCTAACGAACTTATTGCTGTAGATCACCTCATTCGGACCGAATTCACTTGCCTGCACGGTATCAATGCGGGGGCATTCATAGTTTTCAGTAAAACGCTCGCATTAGATCGACAATTTGTCAAACAAAATTTTTCGCGAAAGTCGACTACCCCGTTCGTCCTATGGTTTCCTTAACGAACTTATGGCTGTAGATCACCTCATTCGAACTAAATTAACGCCTTCACGGTATCAATGCGGGGGCATTCCTAGCTTTCAGTAAAACGTTCGCATTAGATCGAAAATTTGTCACACAAAATTTTTAGAGAAAGCCGACTACCCCGTTCGTCCTATGGTTTCGTAAACGAACTTATGGCTGTAGATCACCTCATTCGGAACGAATTAACTTGCCTACACGGAATCAATGCGGGGGCATTCATTGTTTTCAGTAAACCGCTCGCATTAGATCGAAAATTTGTCTTACAAAATTTTAAGCGAAAGTCAACCACCCCGTTCGTCTTTAACGAACTTATTGCTGTAGATCACCTCATTTTGACCGAATAGACTAGCCTGCACGCTATCAATGCGGGGGCATTCATTGTTTTCAGTGAAACGCTCGCATTAGATCGAAAATTTGTTTACAAAATTTTTAGCGAAAGTCGATCACCCCGTTCGTCCTTAACGAATTTATTACTGTAGATCACCTCATTTGGACTGAATTCACTTGCCTGCACGGTATTAATGCGGGGGCATTCATAATTTTCAGTAAAACGCTCGCATTAAATCGAAAATTTGTCTAACAAAAGTTTTAGCGAAAATCGACCACCCCATTCGTCCTTAACGAAGATCACCTCATTTGGACCGAATTCACTTGCCTGCACGATATCAATGCGGGGGCATTCATTGTTTTCAGTGAAACGCTCGCATTAGATCGATTTTGTCTAAAAAATTTTTCGCGAAAGTCGACTACCCCGTTCGTCCTATGGATTCCTTAACGAACTTATGGATGTAGATCACCTCATTCGGAACGAATTAACTTGCCTGCACGGTATCAATACGGGGACATTCATAGTTTTCAGGAACACGCTCGCATTAGATCGAAAATCTGTCAAACTAATTTTTTAGCGAAAGTCGACCACCTCGTTCGTCCTTCAAGAACTTATGGCTGTAGAGCACCTCATTCGGACCGAATTCACTTGCCTGCACGGAATCAATGCAGGGGCATTCATAGTTTTCAGTAAAACGCTCGCATTAGATCGACAATTTGTCAAACAAAATTTTTCGCGAAAGTCGACTACCCCGTTCGTCCTATGGTTTCCTTAACGAACTTATGGCTGTAGATCACCTCATTCGAACTAAATTAACGCCTTCACGGTATCAATGCGGGGGCATTCCTAGCTTTCAGTAAAACGTTCGCATTAGATCGAAAATTTGTCACACAAAATTTTTAGCGAAAGCCGACTACCCCGTTCGTCCTATGGTTTCGTAAACGAACTTATGGCTGTAGATCACCTCATTCGGAACGAATTAACTTGCCTACACGGAATCAATGCGGGGGCATTCATTGTTTTCAGTAAACCGCTCGCATTAGATCGAAAATTTGTCTTACAAAATTTTAAGCGAAAGTCAACCACCCCGTTCGTCTTTAACGAACTTATTGCTGTAGATCACCTCATTTTGACCGAATAGACTAGCCTGCACGCTATCAATGCGGGGGCATTCATTGTTTTCAGTGAAACGCTCGCATTAGATCGAAAATTTGTTTACAAAATTTTTAGCGAAAGTCGATCACCCCGTTCGTCCTTAACGAATTTATTACTGTAGATCACCTCATTTGGACTGAATTCACTTGCCTGCACGGTATTAATGCGGGGGCATTCATAATTTTCAGTAAAACGCTCGCATTAAATCGAAAATTTGTCTAACAAAAGTTTTAGCGAAAGTCGACCACCCCATTCGTCCTTAACGAAGATCACCTCATTTGGACCGAATTCACTTGCCTGCACGATATCAATGCGGGGGCATTCATTGTTTTCAGTGAAACGCTCGCATTAGATCGATTTTTGTCCTAAAAAAATTTTTCGCGAAAGTCGACTACCCCGTTCGTCCTATGGATTCCTTAACGAACTTATGGATGTAGATCACCTCATTCGGAACGAATTAACTTGCCTGCACGGTATCAATACGGGGACATTCATAGTTTTCAGGAACACGCTCGCATTAGATCGAAAATCTGTCAAACTAATTTTTTAGCGAAAGTCGACCACCTCGTTCGTCCTTCAAGAACTTATGGCTGTAGAGCACCTCATTCGGACCGAATTCACTTGCCTGCACGGAATCAATGCGGGGGCATTCATAGTTTTCAGTAAAACGCTCGCATTAGATCGACAATTTGTCAAACAAAATTTTTCGCGAAAGTCGACTACCCCGTTCGTCCTATGGTTTCCTTAACGAACTTATGGCTGTAGATCACCTCATTCGAACTAAATTAACGCCTTCACGGTATCAATGCGGGGGCATTCCTAGCTTTCAGTAAAACGTTCGCATTAGATCGAAAATTTGTCACACAAAATTTTTAGCGAAAGCCGACTACCCCGTTCGTCCTATGGTTTCGTAAACGAACTTATGGCTGTAGATCACCTCATTCGGAACGAATTAACTTGCCTACACGGAATCAATGCGGGGGCATTCATTGTTTTCAGTACAACGCTCGCATTAGATCGAAAATTTGTCTTACAAAATTTTAAGCGAAAGTCAACCACCCCGTTCGTCTTTAACGAACTTATTGCTGTAGATCACCTCATTTTGACCGAATAGACTAGCCTGCACGCTATCAATGCGGGGGCATTCATTGTTTTCAGTGAAACGCTCGCATTAGATCGAAAATTTGTTTACAAAATTTTTAGCGAAAGTCGATCACCCCGTTCGTCCCTAACGAACTTATTGCTGTAGATTACCTCATTCGGACCGAATTCACTTGCCTGCACGGTATCAATGCGGGGACATTCACAGTTTTCAGGAAAACGCTCGCATTAGATCGAAAATTTGTCTAACAAAATTTTTAGCGAAAGTCGACCACCTCGTTCGTCCTTAACGAACATATGGCTGTAGATCACCTCATTCGGACCGAATTCACTTGCCTGCACGGTATCAATGCGGGGGCATTCATTGTTTTCAGTAAAACGCTCGCATTAGATCGAAAATTTGTCTTACATAATTTTAAGCGAAAGTCGACCACCCCGTTCGTCTTTAACGAACTTATTGCTGTAGATCACCTCATTCGGACTAAATTAACTTGCCTTCACGGTATCAATGCGAGGGCATTCATAGCTTTCAGTAAAACGTTCGCATTAGATCGAAAATTTGTCAAACAAAATTTTTAGCGAAAGCCGACTACCCCGTTCGTCCTATGGTTTCGTAAACGAACTTATAGCTGTAGATCACCTCATTCGGAACGAATTAACTTGCCTACACAGAATCAATGCGGGCACATTCATAGCTTTCAGTAAAACGTTCGCATTAGATCGAAAATTTCTTAACGAAGTCCTTAACGAATATCACCTCATTTGGACCGAATTCACTTGATTGCACGATATCAATGCGGGGGCATTCATTGTTTTCAGTAAAACGCTCGCATTAGATCGAAAATTTGTCTAACAAAATTTTTAGCGAAAGTCGACCACCTAGTTCGTCCTTAACGAACTTATGGCTGTCGATCACCTCATTCGGACCGAATTAACTTGCCTGCACGGTATCAATACGGGGACATTCATAGTTTTCAGGAACACGCTCGCATTAGATCGAAAATTTGTCTTACAAAATTTTAAGCGAAAGTCGACCACCCCGTTCGTCCTTAACGAACTTATTGCTGTAGATCACCTCATTTTGACCGAATAGACTAGCCTGCACGATATAAATGCGGGGGCATTCATTGTTTTCAGTGAAACGCTCGCATTAGATCGAAAATTTGTTTACAAAATTTTTCGCGAAAGTCGACTACCCCGTTCGTCCTATGGTTTCCTTAACGAACTTATGGCTGTAGATCACCTCATTCGAACTAAATTAACGCCTTCACGGTATCAATGCGGGGGCATTCCTAGCTTTCAGTAAAACGTTCGCATTAGATCGAAAATTTGACAAACAAAATTTTTAGTGAAAGCCGACTACCCCGTTCGTCCTATGGTTTCGTAAACGAACTTATGGCTGTAGATCACCTCATTCGAACTAAATTAACGCCTTCACGGTATCAATGCGGGGGCATTCCTAGCTTTCAGTAAAACGTTCGCATTAGATCGAAAATTTGTCTAACAAAATTTTTAGCGAAAGTCGACCACCTAGTTCGTCCTTAACGAACTTATGGCTGTCGATCACCTCATTCGGACCGAATTAACTTGCCTGCACGGTATCAATGCGGGGACATTCATAGTTTTCAGGAAAACGCTCGCATTAGATCGAAAATTTGTCTTACAAAATTTTAAACGAAAGTCGACCACCCCGTTCGTCCTTAACGAACTTATTGCTGTAGATCACCTCATTTTGACCGAATAGACTAGCCTGCACGATATAAATGCGGGGGCATTCATTGTTTTCAGTGAAACGCTCGCATTAGATCGAAAATTTGTTTACAAAATTTTTAGCGAAAGTCGATCACCCCGTTCGTCCTTAACGAACTTATTACTGTAGATCACCTCATTTGGACCGAATTCACTTGCCTGCACGCGATCAATGCAGGGGCATTCATAGTTTTCAGTAAAACGCTCGCATTAGATCGACAATTTGTCAAACAAAATTTTTCGCGAAAGTCGACTACCCCGTTCGTCCTATGGTTTAATTAACGAACTTATGGCTGTAGATCACCTCATTCGGACTAAATTAACTTGCCTTCACGGTATCAATGCGGGGGCATTCTTAGCTTTCAGTAAAACGCTCGCATTAGATCGAAAATTTGTCTTACACAAATTTTAGCGAAAGTCGACCACCCCGTTCGTCCTTAACGAACTCATTGCTGTAGATCACCTCATTTGGACCGAATTCGCTTGCCTGCACGCGATCAATGCGGGGCATTCATAGTTTTCAGTAAAACGCTCGCATTAAATCGAAAATTTGTCTAACAAAATTTTTAGCGAAAGTCGACTACCCCGTTCGTCCTATGGTTTCCTTAACGAACTTATGGCTGTAGATCACCTCATTCGAACTAAATTAACGCCTTCACGGTATCAATGCGGGGGCATTCCTAGCTTTCAGTAAAACGTTCGCATTAGATCGAAAATTTGTCAAACAAAATTTTTAGTGAAAGCCGACTACCTCGTTCGTCCTATGGTTCCGTAAACGAACTTATGGCTGTAGATCACCTAATTCGAACTAAATTAACGCCTTCACGGTATCAATGCGGGGGCATTCCTAGCTTTCAGTAAAACGTTCGCATTAGATCGAAAATTTGTCTAACAAAATTTTTAGCGAAAGTCGACCACCCCGTTCGTCCTTAACGAACTTATTGCTGTAGATCACCTCATTTTGACCGAATAGACTAGCCTGCACGATATAAATGCGGGGGCATTCATTGTTTTCAGTGAAACGCTCGCATTAGATCGAAAATTTGTTTACAAAATTTTTAGCGAAAGTCGATCACCCCGTTCGTCCTTAACGAACTTATTACTGTAGATCACCTCATTTGGACCGAATTCACTTGCCTGCACGCGATCAATGCAGGGGCATTCATAGTTTTCAGTAAAACGCTCGCATTAGATCGACAATTTGTCAAACAAAATTTTTCGCGAAAGTCGACTACCCCGTTCGTCCTATGGTTTAATTAACGAACTTATGGCTGTAGATCACCTCATTCGGACTAAATTAACTTGCCTTCACGGTATCAATGCGGGGGCATTCTTAGCTTTCAGTAAAACGCTCGCAATAGATCGAAAATTTGTCTTACACAAATTTTAGCGAAAGTCGACCACCCCGTTCGTCCTTAACGAACTCATTGCTGTAGATCACCTCATTTGGACCGAATTCACTTGCCTGCACGCGATCAATGCAGGGGCATTCATAGTTTTCAGTAAAACGCTCGCATTAGATCGACAATTTGTCAAACAAAATTTTTCGCGAAAGTCGACTACCCCGTTCGTCCTATGGTTTAATTAACGAACTTATGGCTGTAGATCACCTCATTCCGGACTAAATTAACTTGCCTTCACGGTATCAATGCGGAGGCATTCTTAGCTTTCAGTAAAACGCTCGCATTAGATCGAAAATTTGTCTTACACAAATTTTAGCGAAAGTCGACCACCCCGTTCGTCCTTAACGAACTCATTGCTGTAGATCACCTCATTTGGACCGAATTCGCTTGCCTGCACGCGATCAATGCAGGGGCATTCATAGTTTTCAGTAAAACGCTCGCATTAAATCGAAAATTTGTCTAACAAAATTTTTAGCGAAAGTCGATCACCCCTTTCGTCCCTAACGAACTTATTGCTGTAGATCACCTCATTCGGACCGAATTCACTTGCCTGCACGGTATCAATGCATGGACATTCGCAGTTTTCAGGAAAACGCTCGCATTAGATCGAAAATTTGTCTAACAAAATTTTTAGCGAAAGTCGACCACCTCGTTCGTCCTTAACGAACATATGGCTGTAGATCACCTCATTCGGACCGAATTCACTTGCCTGCACGGTATCAATGCGGGGGCATTCATAGTTTTCAGTAAAACGCTCGCATTAGATCGACAATTTGTCAAACAAAATTTTTCGCGAAAAGTCAACTACCCCGTTCGTCCTATGGTTTCCTTAACGAACTTATGGCTGTAGATCACCTCATTCGAACTAAATTAACGCCTTCACGGTATCAATGTTGGGGCATTCATTGTTTTCAGTAAACCGCTCGCATTAGATCGAAAATTTGTCTTACAAAATTTTAAGCGAAAGTCAACCACCCCGTTCGTCTTTAACGAACTTATTGCTGTAGATCACCTCATTTTGACCGAATAGACTAGCCTGCACGCTATCAATGCGGGGGCATTCATTGTTTTCAGTGAAACGCTCGCATTAGATCGAAAATTTGTTTACAAAATTTTTAGCGAAAGTCGATCACCCCGTTCGTCCTTAACGAATTTATTACTGTAGATCACCTCATTTGGACTGAATTCACTTGCCTGCACGGTATTAATGCGGGGGCATTCATAATTTTCAGTAAAACGCTCGCATTAAATCGAAAATTTGTCTAACAAAAGTTTTAGCGAAAGTCGACCACCCCATTCGTCCTTAACGAAGATCACCTCATTTGGACCGAATTCACTTGCCTGCACGATATCAATGCGGGGGCATTCATTGTTTTCAGTGAAACGCTCGCATTAGATCGATTTTTTCTAAAAAAATTTTTCGCGAAAGCCGACTACCCCGTTCGTCCTATGGATTCCTTAACGAACTTATGGATGTAGATCACCTCATTCGGAACGAATTAACTTGCCTGCACGGTATCAATACGGGGACATTCATAGTTTTCAGGAACACGCTCGCATTAGATCGAAAATCTGTCAAACTAATTTTTTAGCGAAAGTCGACCACCTCGTTCGTCCTTCAAGAACTTATGGCTGTAGAGCACCTCATTCGGACCGAATTCACTTGCCTGCACGGAATCAATGCGGGGGCATTCACAGTTTTCAGTAAAACGCTCGCATTAGATCGACAATTTGTCAAACAAAATTTTTCGCGAAAGTCGACTACCCCGTTCGTCCTATGGTTTCCTTAACGAACTTATGGCTGTAGATCACCTCATTCGAACTAAATTAACGCCTTCACGGTATCAATGCGGGGGCATTCCTAGCTTTCAGTAAAACGTTCGCATTAGATCGAAAATTTGTCACACAAAATTTTTAGCGAAAGCCGACTACCCCGTTCGTCCTATGGTTTCGTAAACGAACTTATGGCTGTAGATCACCTCATTCGAACTAAATTAACGCCTTCACGGTATCAATGCGGGGGCATTCCTAGCTTTCAGTAAAACGTTCGCATTAGATCGAAAATTTGTCTAACAAAATTTTTAGCGAAAGTCGACCACCTAGTTCATCCTTAACGAACTTATGGCTGTCGATCACCTCATTCGGACCGAATTAACTTGCCTGCACGGTATCAATGCGGGGACATTCATAGTTTTCAGGAAAACGCTCGCATTAGATCGAAAATTTGTCTTACAAAATTTTAAGCGAAAGTCGACCACCCCGTTCGTCCTTAACGAACTTATTGCTGTAGATCACCTCATTTTGACCGAATAGACTAGCCTGCACGATATAAATGCGGGGGCATTCATTGTTTTCAGTGAAACGCTCGCATTAGATCGAAAATTTGTTTACAAAATTTTTAGCGAAAGTCGATCACCCCGTTCGTCCTTAACGAACTTATTACTGTAGATCACCTCATTTGGACCGAATTCACTTGCCTGCACGCGATCAATGCAGGGGCATTCATAGTTTTCAGTAAAACGCTCGCATTAGATCGACAATTTGTCAAACAAAATTTTTCGCGAAAGTCGACTACCCCGTTCGTCCTATGGTTTAATTAACGAACTTATGGCTGTATATCACCTCATTCGGACTAAATTAACTTGCCTTCACGGTATCAATGCGGGGGCATTCTTAGCTTTCAGTAAAACGCTCGCATTAGATCGAAAATTTGTCTTACACAAATTTTAGCGAAAGTCGACCACCCCGTTCGTCCTTAACGAACTCATTGCTGTAGATCACCTCATTTGGACCGAATTCGCTTGCCTGCACGCGATCAATGCAGGGGCATTCATAGTTTTCAGTAAAACGCTCGCATTAAATCGAAAATTTGTCTAACAAAATTTTTAGCGAAAGTCGACTACCCCGTTCGTCCTATGGTTTCCTTAACGAACTTATGGCTGTAGATCACCTTATTCGAACTAAATTAACGCCTTCACGGTATCAATGCGGGGGCATTCCTAGCTTTCAGTAAAACGTTCGCATTAGATCGAAAATTTGTCAAACAAAATTTTTAGTGAAAGCCGACTACCTCGTTCGTCCTATGGTTCCGTAAACGAACTTATGGCTGTAGATCACCTAATTCGAACTAAATTAACGCCTTCACGGTATCAATGCGGGGGCATTCCTAGCTTTCAGTAAAACGTTCGCATTAGATCGAAAATTTGTCTAACAAAATTTTTAGCGAAAGTCGACCACCCCGTTCGTCCTTAACGAACTTATTGCTGTAGATCACCTCATTTTGACCGAATAGACTAGCCTGCACGATATAAATGCGGGGGCATTCATTGTTTTCAGTGAAACGCTCGCATTAGATCGAAAATTTGTTTACAAAATTTTTAGCGAAAGTCGATCACCCCGTTCGTCCTTAACGAACTTATTACTGTAGATCACCTCATTTGGACCGAATTCACTTGCCTGCACGCGATCAATGCAGGGGCATTCATAGTTTTCAGTAAAACGCTCGCATTAGATCGACAATTTGTCAAACAAAATTTTTCGCGAAAGTCGACTACCCCGTTCGTCCTATGGTTTAATTAACGAACTTATGGCTGTAGATCACCTCATTCGGACTAAATTAACTTGCCTTCACGGTATCAATGCGGGGGCATTCTTAGCTTTCAGTAAAACGCTCGCATTAGATCGAAAATTTGTCTTACACAAATTTTATCGAAAGTCGACCACCCCGTTCGTCCTTAACGAACTCATTGCTGTAGATCACCTCATTTGGACCGAATTCACTTGCCTGCACGCGATCAATGCAGGGGCATTCATAGTTTTCAGTAAAACGCTCGCATTAGATCGACAATTTGTCAAACAAAATTTTTCGCGAGTCGACTACCCCGTTCGTCCTATGGTTTAATTAACGAACTTATGGCTGTAGATCACCTCATTCGGACTAAATTAACTTGCCTTCACGGTATCAATGCGGAGGCATTCTTAGCTTTCAGTAAAACGCTCGCATTAGATCGAAAATTTGTCTTACACAAATTTTAGCGAAAGTCGACCACCCCGTTCGTCCTTAACGAACTCATTGCTGTAGATCACCTCATTTGGACCGAATTCGCTTGCCTGCACGCGATCAATGCAGGGGCATGCATAGTTTTCAGTAAAACGCTCGCATTAAATGAAAAATTTGTCTAACAAAATTTTTAGCGAAAGTCGACCACCTCGTTCGTCCTTAACGAACTTATGGCTGTCGATCACCTCATTCGGACCGAATTAACTTGCCTGCACGGTATCAATGCGGGGACTTTCATAGTTTTCAGGAAAACGCTCGCATTAGATCGACAATTTGTCTTACAATATTTTAAGCGAAAGTCGACCACCCCGTTCGTCCTTAACGAACTTATTGCTGTAGATCACCTCATTTGGACCGAATTCACTTGCCTGCACGATATCAATGCGGGGGCATTCATTTATTTCAGTAAAACGCTCGCATTAGATCGAAAATTTGTCTTTAAAATTTTTTAGCGAAAGTCGACCACCCCGTTCGTCCGTAACGAACTTATGGCTGTAGATCACCTCATTCGGACCGAATTCACTTGCCTGCACGCGATCAATGCAGGGGCATTCATAGTTTTCAGTAAAACGCTCGCATTAGATCAAAAATTTGTCTAACAAAATTTTTAGCGAAAGTCGATCACCCCTTTCGTCCCTAACGAACTTATTGCTGTAGATCACCTCATTCGGACCGAATTCACTTGCCTGCACGCGATCAATGCAGGGGCATTCATAGTTTTCAGTAAAACGCTCGCATTAAATCGAAAATTTGTCTAACAAAATTTTTAGCGAAAGTCGATCACCCCTTTCGTCCCTAACGAACTTATTGCTGTAGATCACCTCATTCGGACCGAATTCACTTGCCTGCACGGTATCAATGCGGGGGCATTCATAGTTTTCAGTAAAACGCTCGCATTAGATCGACAATTTGTCAAACAAAATTTTTCGCGAAAGTCGACTACCCCGTTCGTCCTATGGTTTCCTTAACGAACTTATGGCTGTAGATCACCTCATTCGAACTAAATTAACGCCTTCACGGTATCAATGCGGGGGCATTCATTGTTTTCAGTAAACCGCTCGCATTAGATCGAAAATTTGTCTTACAAAATTTTAAGCGAAAGTCAACCACCCCGTTCGTCTTTAACGAACTTATTGCTGTAGATCACCTCATTTTGACCGAATAGACTAGCCTGCACGCTATCAATGCGGGGGCATTCATTGTTTTCAGTGAAACGCTCGCATTAGATCGAAAATTTGTTTACAAAATTTTTAGCGAAAGTCGATCACCCCGTTCGTCCTTAACGAATTTATTACTGTAGATCACCTCATTTGGACTGAATTCACTTGCCTGCACGGTATTAATGCGGGGGCATTCATAATTTTCAGTAAAACGCTCGCATTAAATCGAAAATTTGTCTAACAAAAGTTTTAGCGAAAGTCGACCACCCCATTCGTCCTTAACGAAGATCACCTCATTTGGACCGAATTCACTTGCCTGCACGATATCAATGCGGGGGCATTCATTGTTTTCAGTGAAACGCTCGCATTAGATCGATTTTTTCTAAAAAAATTTTTTGCGAAAGTCGACTACCCCGTTCGTCCTATGGATTCCTTAACGAACTTATGGATGTAGATCACCTCATTCGGAACGAATTAACTTGCCTGCACGGTATCAATACGGGGACATTCATAGTTTTCAGGAACACGCTCGCATTAGATCGAAAATCTGTCAAAGTAATTTTTTAGCGAAAGTCGACCACCTCGTTCGTCCTTCAAGAACTTATGGCTGTAGAGCACCTCATTCGGACCGAATTCACTTGCCTGCACGGAATCAATGCGGGGGCATTCATAGTTTTCAGTAAAACGCTCGCATTAGATCGACAATTTGTCAAACAAAATTTTTCGCGAAAGTCGACTACCCCGTTCGTCCTATGGTTTCGTAAACGAACTTATGGCTGTAGATCACCTCATTCGAACTAAATTAACGCCTTCACGGTATCAATGCGGGGGCATTCCTAGCTTTCAGTAAAACGTTCGCATTAGATCGAAAATTTGTCACACAAAATTTTTAGCGAAAGCCGACTACCCCGTTCGTCCTATGGTTTCGTAAACGAACTTATGGCTGTAGATCACCTCATTCGGAACGAATTAACTTGCCTGCACGCGATCAATGCAGGGGCATGCATAGTTTTCAGTAAAACGCTCGCATTAAATGAAAAATTTGTCTAACAAAATTTTTAGCGAAAGTCGACCACCTCGTTCGTCCTTAACGAACTTATGGCTGTCGATCACCTCATTCGGACCGAATTAACTTGCCTGCACGGTATCAATGCGGGGACTTTCATAGTTTTCAGGAAAACGCTCGCATTAGATCGACAATTTGTCTTACAATATTTTAAGCGAAAGTCGACCACCCCGTTCGTCCTTAACGAACTTATTGCTGTAGATCACCTCATTTGGACCGAATTCACTTGCCTGCACGATATCAATGCGGGGGCATTCATTTATTTCAGTAAAACGCTCGCATTAGATCGAAAATTTGTCTTTAAAATTTTTTAGCGAAAGTCGACCACCCCGTTCGTCCGTAACGAACTTATGGCTGTAGATCACCTCATTCGGACCGAATTCACTTGCCTGCACGCGATCAATGCAGGGGCATTCATAGTTTTCAGTAAAACGCTCGCATTAGATCAAAAATTTGTCTAACAAAATTTTTAGCGAAAGTCGATCACCCCGTTCGTCCTTAACGAACTTATTGCTGTAGATCACCTCATTTGGACGGAGTTCACTAGCCTTCATGATATCAATGCGGGGGCATTCATTGTTTTCAGTAAAACGCTCGCATTAAATCGAAAATTTGTCTAACAAAATTTTTAGCGAAAGTCGACCACCTCGTTCGTCCTTAACGAACTTATGGCTGTAGATCACCTCATTCGGACCGAATTCACTTGCCTGCACGGAATCAATGCGGGGGCATTCATAGCTTTCAGTAAAACGTTCGCATTAGATCGAAAATTTGTCAAACAAAATTTTTAGCGAAAGCCGACTACCCCGTTCGTCCTATGGTTTCGTTAACGAACTTATGGCTGTAGATCACCTCATTCGGAACGAAGTAACTTGCCTACACGGAATCAATGCGGGCACATTCATAGTTTTCAGGAAAACGCTCGCAATATATCGAAAATTTGTCTTACAAAAATTTTAGCGAAAGTCGACCACCCCGTTCGTCCTTAACGAACTTATTGCTGTAGATCACCTCATTTGGACCGAATTCACTTGCCTGCACGATATCAATGCGGGGGCATTCATTGTTTTCAGTAAAACGCTCGCATTAGATGAAAAATTTGTCTAACAAAATTTTTAGCGAAAGTCGACCACCTCGTTCGTCCTTAACGAACTTATGGCTGTCGATCACCTCATTCGGACCGAATTAACTTGCCTGCATGGTATCAATGGGGGCCATTCATAGTTTTCAGTGATACGCTCGCATTAGATCGAAAATTTGTCTAAGAAAATTTTTTGCGAAAGTCGACCACCTCGTTCGTCCTTAACGAACTTATGGCTGTAGATCATCTCATTCGGACCGAATTCACTTGCCTGCATGGTATCAATGCGGGGACATTCACAGTTTTCAGGAAAACGCTCGAATTAGATCGAAAATTTGTCTAAGAAAATTATTTGCGAAAGTCGACCACCTCGATCGTCCTTAATGAACTTATGGCTGTAGATCACCTCATTCGGACAGAATTCACATGCCTGCACGGTATCAATTAAGGGGCATTCATTGTTTTCAGTACAACGCTCGCATTGGATCGAAAATTTGTCTAACAAAATTTTTAGCGAAAGTCGACCACCCCGTTCGTCTTTAACGAACTTATTGCTGTAGATCACCTCATTTGGACCGAATTCACTTGCCTGCACGGTATTAATTAGGGGGCATTCATTGTTTTCAGTAAAACGCTCGCATTGGATCGAAAATTTGTCTAACAAAATTTTTAGCGAAAGTCGACCACCCCGTTCGTCTTTAACGAACTTATTGCTGTAGATCACCTCATTTGGACCGAATTCACTTGCCTGCACGGTATTAATTAGGGGGGCATTCATTGTTTTCAGTAAAACGCTCGCATTGGATCGAAAATTTGTCTAACAAAATTTTTAGAGAAAGTCGACCACCTCGTTCGTCCTTAACGAACTAATGGCTGTTGATCACCTCATTCGGACCGAATTAACTTGCCTGCACGGTATCAATGCGGGGACAGTCACAGTTTTCAGGAAACCGCTCGCATTAGATCGAAAATTTGTCAAACAAAATTTTTAGCGAAAGTCGACCACCTCGTTCGTGCTTAACGAACTTATCTTGCCTGCACGGTATCAATGCGGAAACAATCGCAGTTTTCAGGAAAACGCTCCCATTAGATCGACAATTTGTCTAACAAAATTTTTAGCGAAAGTCGATCACCCCGTTCGTCCTTAACGAACTTATTGCTGTAGATCACCTCATTTGGACCGAATTCACTTGCCTGCACGATATCAATGAGGGGGCATTCATTGTTTTCAGTAAAACGCTCGCATTAGATCGAAAATTTGTCTAACAAAATTTTTAGCGAAAGTCGACCACCTCGTCCGTCCTTAACGAACTTATGGCTGTAGACCACCTCATTCGGACCGAATTCACTTGCCTGCACGGTATCAATGCGGGGACATTCATTGTTTTCAGTGAAATGCTCGCATTAGATCGAAAATTTGTTTACAAAATTTTTAGCGAAAGTCGACTACCCCGTTCGTCCTATGGTTTCGTAAACGAACTTATGGCTGTAGATCACCTCATTCGGACCGAATTCACTTGCCTGCACGATATCAATGAGGGGGCATTCATTGTTTTCAGTAAAACGCTCGCATTGGATCGAAAATTTGTCTAACAAAATTTTTAGCGAAAGTCGACCACCTCGTTCGTCCTTAACGAACTTATGGCTGTAGATCACCTCATTCGGACCGAATTCACTTGCCGGCACGGTATCAATGCGGGGACATTCACAGTTTTCAGGAAAACGCTCGCATTAGATCGAAAATTTGTCAAACAAAATTTTTAGCGAAAGTCGACCTCCCCGTTCATCCCATGGTTTTATTAACGAACTTCTGGCTGTAGATCATCTCATTCGGAACGAAGTAACTTGCCTACACGGAATCAATGCGGGCACTTTCATAGTTTTCAGGAAAACGCTCGCATTATATCGAAAATTGGTCTTACAAAAATTTTAGCGAAAGTCGACCACCCCGTTCGTCCTTAACGAACTTATTGCTGTAGATCACCTCATTTGGACCGAATTCACTTTCCTGCACGATATCAATGCGGGGGGCATTCATTGTTTTCAGTAAAACGCTCGCATTAGATGAAAAATTTGTCTAACAAAATTTTTAGCGAAAGTCGACCACCTCGTTCGTCCTTAACGAACTTATGGCTGTCGATCACCTCATTCGGACCGAATTAACTTGCCTGCATGGTATCAATGCGGGGCCATTCATAGTTTTCAGTGATACGCTCGCATTAGATCGAAAATTTGTCTAAGAAAATTTTTTGCGAAAGTCGACCACCTTGTTCGTCCTTAACGAACTTATGGCTGTAGATCATCTCATTCGGACCGAATTCACTTGCCTGCATGGTATCAATGCGGGGACATTCACAGTTTTCAGGAAAACGCTCGAATTAGATCGAAAATTTGTTTACAAAATTTTTAGCGAAAGTCGACTACCCCGTTCGTCCTATGGTTTCGTAAACGAACTTATGGCTGTAGATCACCTCATTCTGACCGAATTCACTTGCCTGCACGATATCAATGAGGGGGCATTCATTGTTTTCAGTAAAACGCTCGCATTGGATCGAAAATTGGTCTTACAAAAATTTTAGCGAAAGTCGACCACCCCGTTCGTCCTTAACGAACTTATTGCTGTAGATCACCTCATTTGGACCGAATTCACTTGCCTGCACGATATCAATGCGGGGGCATTCATTGTTTTCAGTAAAACGCTCGCATTAGATGAAAAATTTGTCTAACAAAATTTTTAGCGAAAGTCGACCACCTCGTTCGTCCTTAACGAACTTATGGCTGTCGATCACCTCATTCGGACCGAATTAACTTGCCTGCATGGTATCAATGCGGGGCCATTCATAGTTTTCAGTGATACGCTCGCATTAGATCGAAAATTTGTCTAAGAAAATTTTTTTGCGAAAGTCGACCACCTTGTTCGTCCTTAACGAACTTATGGCTGTAGATCATCTCATTCGGACCGAATTCACTTGCCTGCATGGTATCAATGCGGCGACATTCACAGTTTTCAGGAAAACGCTCGAATTAGATCGAAAATTTGTCTAAGAAAATTATTTGCTAAAGTCGACCACCTCGATCGTCCTTAACGAACTTATGGCTGTAGATCACCTCATTCGGACAGAATTCACATGCCTGCACGGTATCAATTAAGGGGCATTCATTGTTTTCAGTACAACGCTCGCATTGGATCGAAAATTTGTCTAACAAAATTTTTAGCGAAAGTCGACCACCCCGTTCGTCCTTAACGAACCTATTGCTGTAGATCACCTCATTTGGACCGAATTTACTTGCGGGCAAGGTATCAATTAGGGGGCATTCATTGTTTTCAGTAAAACGCTCGCATTGGATCGAAAATTTGTCTAACAAAATTTTTAGCGAAAGTCGACCACCCCGTTCGTCCTTAACGAAATTATTGCTGTAGATCACCTCATTTGGACCGAATTCACTTGCCTGCACGATATCAATGCGGGGGCATTCATTTATTTCAGTAAAACGCTCGCATTAGATCGAAAATTTGTCTTTAAAAATTTTTAGCGAAAGTCGACCACCCCGTTCGTCCGTAACGAACTTATGGCTGTAGATCACCTCATTCGGACCGAATTCACTTGCCTGCACGCGATCAATGCAGGGGCATTCATAGTTTTCAGTAAAACGCTCGCATTAAATGAAAAATTTGTCTAACAAAATTTTTAGCGAAAGTCGACCACCTCGTTCGTCCTTAACGAACTTATGGCTGTCGATCACCTCATTCGGACCGAATTAACTTGCCTGCATGGTATCAATGCGGGGACATTCACAGTTTTCAGGAAAACGCTCGAATTAGATCGAAAATTTGTCTAAGAAATTTATTTGCGAAAGTCGACCACCTCGATCGTCCTTAACGAACTTATGGCTGTAGATCACCTCATTCGGACAGAATTCACATGCCTGCACGGTATCAATTAAGGGGCATTCATTGTTTTCAGTACAACGCTCGCATTGGATCGAAAATTTGTCTAACAAAATTTTTAGCGAAAGTCGACCAGCCCGTTCGTCCTTAACGAACTTATTGCTGTAGATCACCTCATTTGGACCGAATTTACTTGCGGGCAAGGTATCAATTAGGGGGCATTCATTGTTTTCAGTAAAACGCTCGCATTGGATCGAAAATTTGTCTAACAAAATTTTTAGCGAAAGTCGACCACCCCGTTCGTCTTTAACGAACTTATTGCTGTAGATCACCTCATTTGGACCGAATTCACTTGCCTGCACGGTATCAATTAGGGGGCATTCATTGTTTTCAGTAAAACGCTCGCATTGGATCGAAAATTTGTCTAACAAAATTTTTAGCGAAAGTCGACCACCTCGTTCGTCGTTAACGAACTTATTGCTGTAGATCACCTCATTCTAACCGAATTCACTTGCCTGCACGATATCAATGAGGGGGCATTCATTGTTTTCAGTAAAACGCTCGCATTGGATCGAAAATTTGTCTAACAAAATTTTTAGCGAAAGTCGACCACCTCGTTCGTCCTTAACGAACTTATGGCTGTAGATCACCTCATTCGGACCGAATTCACTTGCCTGCACGGTATCAATGCGGGGACATTCACAGTTTTCAGGAAATCGCTCGCATTAGATCGAAAATTTGTCAAACAAAATTTTTAGCGAAAGTCGACCTCCCCGTTCATCCCATGGTTTTATTAACGAACTTCTGGCTGTAGGTCACCTCATTCGGACCGAATTCACTTGCCTGCACGCGATCAATGCAGGGGCATTCATAGTTTTCAGTAAAACGCTCGCATTAGATCGAAAATTTGTCAAACAAAATTTTTAGCGAAAGCCGACAACCCATTCGTCCTATGGTTTCGTTAACGAACTTATGGCTGTAGATCACCTCATTTGGACCGAATTCACTTGCCTCCACGATATCAATGCGGGGGCATTCATTGTTTTCAGTAAAACGCTCGCATTAAATCGAAAATTTGTCTTTAAACATTTTTAGCGAAAGTCGACCACCCCGTTCGTCCGTAACGAACTAATGGCTGGAGATAACCTCATTTGGACCGAATTCACTTGCCTGCACGGTCTCAATGCTGGGATATTCAAAGTTTTCAGGAAAACGCTCGCGTAAGATCGAAAATTTGTCAAACAAAATTTTTAGCGAAAGACGACCTCCCCGTTCATCCCATGGTGTCATTAACGAACTTATGGCTGTAGATCACCTCGTTCGGGCAGAATTCACCTGCCTGCACGCGATCAATGCAGGGGCATTCATAGTTTTCAGTAAAACGCTCGCATTAGATCAAAAAGTTGTGTAACAAAATTTTTAGCGAAAGTCGATCACCCCGTTCGTCCTTAACGAACTTATTGCTGTAAATCTCCTCATTTGGACCGAATTCACTAGCCTTCATGATATCAATGCGGGGGCATTCACAGTTTTCAGTAAAACGCTCGCATTAGATCGACAATTTGTCAAACAAAATTTTTCTCGAAAGTCGAATACCCCGTTCGTCCTATGGTTTCCTTAACGAACTTATGGCTGTAGATCACCTCATTCGGACTAAATTAACTTGCCTTCACGGTATCAATGCGGGGGCATTCATAGCTTTCAGTAACACGTTCGCATTAGATCGAAAATTTGTCAAACAAAATTTTTAGCGAAAGCCGACTACCCCGTTCGTCCTATGGTTTAGTAAACGAACTTATGGCTGTAGATCACCTCATTCGGATCGAATTCACTTGCCTGCTCGGTATCAAGCGGGGACATTCACAGTTTACAGGAAAACGCTCGCATTACATCGAAAATTTGTCTAACAAAATTTTTAGCGAAAGTCTACCACCTCGTTCGTCCTTAACGAACTTATGGCTGTAGATCACCTCATTCGGACCGAATTCACTTGCCTGCACGGTATCAATGCGGGGGCATTCATAGTTTTCAGTAAAACGTTCGCATTAGATCGATAATTTGTCAAACAAAATTTTTCGCGAAAGTCGACTACAGCGTTCGTCCCATGGTTTCCTTAACGAACTTATGGCTGTAGATCACCTCATTCGGACTAAATTAACTTGCCTTCACGGTATCAATGCGGGGGCATTCGTTGCTTTCAGTATATAAATAAATCATTCAATATATAAATAAATCATTAATTCCAATAACGAAAATAAATTGTAAAATACAACCATGAAAAACGTAAATAAAAGTCATAAAAACGTAATAAATAAACGAATAGAAGAAGGCGTCACGTAGAATCGAACCTAACCGACCGTAATCGAACGTAAAAGGTTCGATAGAATCATTCGCATTCGGACGCAGATTCAGATTCGGATTCAGAATTATTTAATTGTATAATCACCGGGTTTACCGACGGTAGGCGAGGGTATTCGGCTTCTTTGTTTATCACACTACGAACGCAGTTTCTCCACAATTCTGTGTTATCTAATTCATCAGTTATCTTTCTCACGTTATCTAATACTGATGCACTTAACGTTGGTGACTGATTATATTTACACAAACGATTTTTTACCGCCGCCCAAACCATTTCAATAGGATTGAATACTCAATAATATGGTGGCAATCTTGTAACAGTGTGACCGTGTATACTAGCGAGGTGATCGATGACATATTCATTTTTAAAATTTTGCTCTTTTATTAATTCGAGTAACTTGCGCTTTACCGGAATCTTTTCAGGGATGTTCATATTTTTATTTCTCATTTCGAAAGGCCTCCAGAAAGCCATGCTTATGAAAGAGGTATTGATTAAAAATATTATATATGACGCAAATAAAATAAAAGTGTATAATTTAAACCTTTTTAAAACCCACTCCGCCGTTAATGGAACCCACAGAATTTAACACATCAAAACACTCATAAAAACAACGTTTTTTTGTATACAGTCGGTCAAAGATAGCGTGGTTATAACCCGTGTTTTACCGCCAACTTACTGAACTCGGTCGACTGGGTCGAATACCGTGGAATGTCTCGTGGCTACCAGCCGACCAATGGCGTGTAGGTTCCGCCCACTTCCCAACTCTGACAGTCTCGTCAAACACCCGTGGACTGCGATACGGCATATATGGGTAACAGATCAGTATTGAAAGCGTATTTAGTTCCATACAAAGTGTTAGTAAACCGATGTATCCTTATCCTACCTCGTATAAGTACCTATTTTCAATTTAAAATGGAATAAGTATATACAACTTGATATATCAAGTTGTACATACCGGTTTGTCTTCGATTATAATCGAAGACAAATATACATTTCATTGCAAATTCTAACGTTGTAACGTGTTATTGTAATTTCCTAGTTTCTCGTATCGGTTCTAAATACTCTAAATGATCCGAGGTGTTGACCAAACATTGTTGGATCGATTGCATTGGTCCTCCCGCTGTAGGGCGATACTATTTGTGTAAGGCCCTTAAGGTGGTATATAGTGGTTTTATTGATTTATGTTGCTTTTTGTTAAAACATTGGCATTACTTAGTGCAATGAGCAATTTTGTGGTTATGTCATCATTTGTATTTGTATTTTTTTTTTGTATTTATTAAGCCAATAAGATCATACATAGGATGAAATCCCAAAGAGGCAAATAGCATTGCCTGTGCTTGGATTTGGCGTATAAAATATAAATATAGAGTAAACTTAAAACTATTGGAGAGTAAAATATAAAATTATAAAACTGAAATAAATCATTTCAACTAGCACAACAAACTTGTGAGAATATAGCGAGATCGCTATCTATAACTAGTGTTACAATCAATTTTATTATGATTGGCGCGGATTATGTATTAGTGAGTAGGAATGATACTCACAAACACACAATCAATATTTAGTATTGGCAACAATCCATTTTTTGAGGCTAGTCTTAGTGGTAGGTTTATCCTTATCTAAAATTTTCAATTCAGATGGCAGTGAATTGAAGGTTTTTATTGCAACATAATGCTGTTAAAAAAGAACATAAAGAACATAAAGCTGTTCTTTTTACTTACAGCTTTTTTATTTTTGAGTAATAACAGATTCTTATTTCGTGTAACGCTTTCACTATTTATAAATTGATTCTTGAGATCGGTGTAGTGATAGTATAATGATTCGAATGTAAAAGTTTGTATTAAATTTAGTGGCTTTTTTTCAAAACTGAAGTTATTCTTGTTAATTATCTTATCTGCAAATTTTGTAGTAAGTTAGCATGATTTTTGTACACACCTCCCCATGCTACTATGCCATAACAAAAGACGCTGTGAAATAGAGCATGGTAAATCATTCTCAATGTATTGGTCTGCATAATTTTTGCTAGTTTTCGGAATATGAAAATTAAATACTTAGTTTTCTTTTATAAAATATTAAATTCAATGTGCATGGTCCATCGCATGTTGAAATCAAACATTACCCCCAGGTATTTACAATAGTCAGCTCTCTTTACGTCATTTCCATTAATGTGCACTTTACTTTCATTTTTTTTTGGGACGCTATCAGCATAATTACCAAACGTTAAGAACACAGTTTTGCTAATATTCAGAAATAGTCTGTTCAATGCAAGCCACTCCGCGACCAATTTCAGATTGTTATTCATATTGTTTTGTGCAGATACCCAAGTATCACCTGATAAGGGCAGTATCATCAGCGTAAGACAAAATATAATTCTTAGGTAACTGTAATAGGAGGTCATTTATATACAAGATAAATAAAAAGAGGTCCTAAGATCGTTCCTTGCGGAACTCCAGTTGTAATTTTACGGAAGGTACTACAAGTTTTGTCTATCCTGACTGTCTGGAATCGGTCGCTTAGGTAGCTAGTGAGAAGTTTATGAGCATTGCCTCTTGTACCAATATTGTATAGTTTATTGAGCAAAATTTCGTGATCTACGGTAACGAAAGCTTTCGCTAGATCTAGGAATGCGACTATTATTGGTTTGCTACAATCTAAGTTGTTATATATTATGTTTGTAATGTAGTTTAAAGCGTCTTTAGTACCAATGTTTTTCATGAAGCCAAACTGTTGTGTTGAAATAATACCATTATTAGTAACAAAATTTGATATCCTATTGTATGTTATTTTTTCTAAGATTTTAGCTATATTAGAAATTTATAGTTTGTTTGTAGTCTATAGTTTGTTGTGTCATCTTTTTTCCCATTTTTATGTATGGGGACTACTTCCGCTTTTTTGAGTGATTCAGGCCAGATAGATTTTTCAATACACAGATTAAAAATATGCTCTAATGATTTACAAATATGCATACCAATTACTTTGATTACTTTAGTGTTAATTCCGTCTATTCCGCCGTTTTTAATTTTCATTCCATTAATAATAGTAAGAATTTCTTGACAGTCAGTGGGCTTCATGAAGATAGTTTGGTCGTTCATTCTTGGTAATTTTATAGCTTTATCTGTGGGTACTATTATTTTATTGCTCAGTTCTTGTCCAATTTCGCAGAAGAATTTGTTCATATTTTCGGCTATATCAGTTTTGTTTTCAATTTTTCTATCATTTATAGTGATATACTTAATGTTACTATCAGTCTTGATTTTTCTCCCTATTTTACTATTTATTATTTTCCAAACTTTTCTTGGATTACCACTATTGTCTCTTATGAGATTTTTATCATATTTAATTTTTGCATCTAATACAACTTTGTCGAGAAGTTTTGAATAGTTCTTATATTGGGTTTTCAAATCTTCACTAAGTGGTTGATTTTTCCAAAGATTATAATAGAATTCTTTAGTTTGACAAGAGTTCATTATGCCCTTGGTAATCCAGCTCTTTCTAGGTTTGTGCTTTTTCTTTATTTTCTTATACGTAGCTAAATTAATACAATTGCTTATTCTATTAATTAGGAGATCAATGGCAGTAGAAGGGTTCTGGATAGACAATATATCGTCAAAGTTGCACTTAATAATATTACTGTACGTTTTGTGATAATCTATTGTAATACGCGGTGAATAAGTAATTTTCCTTAATCTGCCAATGCTCATGAGTAATGGAAAGTGATCAGTAAAAGGAATCATTAGTTTATATGATATTGGATCAATGCAGTTTGTCTTGACGAAAATATTGTCAATGCAGGAACCATCTTTGTAGTATTATGATGTGGCGAATAATACGCACGCAAACTCGATAACACTTTACTAGGAAAAGCATGAACTATTACAAATGTGTGTATGATAAATGCTCACAACTGTATGTATGTTTTCGTCCGTATGTTCGTGTGTAGCTGCGAATGTACGAGCGTCTAGCGTCTCTCGTATGACAGCCCCAGAACGACTGACTCATGTGCTACACAGATCACTTGGATGTCCTTTTTCAGTAACAACTATAAGGCAGTAGGGGTGTTATTACCACAATCTTTATCCTCGGACGGTCTAGTAATACTTTGAAATCCCGGAAAAATTCAAACTCGAGTAGATTGTTGAGAAAGTCTTGATTAATAAAGTCAAAATCAAGAATATCAATATTGAAGTCTCCCATTATCAAATGATTTTTTGTGTTTCTCTTGTAGATTAGATATTTTTTAAAACTTAAATTTAATTCCGTTTTAGGTATATCATGGCACCTATAGATTGCTGAGATTTCAAGTATTTTGTTATTTTCTAGAGTAATTTGTGATTTAACAATTTTCAGTCTATCTGACTCCAATATTTCAGTATTTTCTTCTATTTTGTTTTTAATATAAACGACAACTCCATCATTCTGGTTAATTTTTCTTGAGTTATAATAAATTTTGTAGCCAGTCAGACTGAAAAATGTGTAAGACTCAAGTATCCAAGTTTCTGTACATACAATAATGTTGGGTTTACTATCTAAGCTATTTAATAATTGTTGAAGTCGAAGAAAAATTTTGTTCAGGCTTCTTATGTTGACTTGAAGAACTATATCTGCGGCCTTGTTTATTATTTTGTTTAGAGTAAGAGTGTTTGGAAGAGAATGATCAATGATGATAGATTCATTTTCAATTGTGTCGAGTAAATCCAGATGTTGAACCATTATGAAAATTTGTTGTGTTTAAGTTTGTGTAATTGAGTAATCGATTCCAGACCTTTGATATTTGATCCATGCTAAATAAGTCTCACACTTGTTAGTGTCATTAGCTTTATAATCCTCATTCCTCTTGAGCTTGAGCCTTATATTTGTATCTATGCAATTGATACATTTTGGATCCCTGGTACACTCGAACCCCTCTTAAGTCGCCAAATCCGTGCATCACTACCTCGCTTAAGTCGCGAAATTTTGCCTCTCTTAAGTCGCGATCATAACCTCAACTTTTTTTGTGTTTTAACTGCAAGAAGAAAAATTTAGAGATATACCACAGCATTTGTTATAACGAAAAATGAGCCAACTGAACGAAAAATCAATGTAAGTATACCCAGTCATGTGTGACAAAGTTCAATTTTCCACTTGAATGAATATTTTAAAGATTAAATATTTTTAAAAGACACCTAACCTATTTTAAATCAATAAATGTATTACACAATCATTTTTTTCAATAAAAATTGTACATATTCATGCGAGAATCCAATTTCCAAACGTAGTTCTAAAACTTTTACAGGCGGCGACTTAACCGGGACGGTTTCGCGACCGAATAGGGGAAACGTGGTGAAATAACAGGGGATGTGAATTAAGCGAAGGTGAAATAAGAGGGGTTCGAGTGTATTTGTACACTTTTTAGAGTTATGTTCATCAGCACAATGTAAGCAATATTCTTTCATTTTGCAGTAAGCAGCTTTATGTCCATATCCACAGCACTTGTAGCATATTCTGTCATTGATATCTTCATATACTCTGCATATCTCCCATCCAACTTGTAGTTTTTGAGTCATCATGATCTTGTCAAATATAGTAGGATCAGTTTCAATATAGACAGTATATGTAGTTCTAGGTTTATTCAGCTTCTCTCCACTTTTAGTTTTTGTAAAAGTCTTTTCATGTATGTGTTGCACTTCAAAAAATGTATCATTGTATTTTTTCAAGGTCAGAGCCAAACTCGGCAGCATGTCTTGCAGCTGTGAGGTGGTGTACTTTGTATTGATATCAACAACTTTCAATTTGGGTCTTTTCAATTTTTGAATATTCAAATCATATTTGCTACCTATGTTATCCTTTGCTGATTGAAATATCTTTTCACGGTCTTGTTTTGAATCACAGATTATAAGCACTTTTCCATTACGCTTAGTTTTTACTTTCGCTTTGGCTCCAATAGCGGCTAAGTACATCTTTTTGGATATCTTCAGGTTTCTCATTATTTTTGGGAGCAACTATGATGGCTGAGGTCTTGTTTTGTGTTTTATGCTCACTGTGTGTACTATTGATATTACAAACAGAGGCATAGGATGCAACAGATGTAGTAGGCTTTCCAAAATTCTGTTGAGATAAGGCACCAATTTTACTTTTCAAGAGTTCATTTTGTTCTTCTAGAGACACGACTAGTTTTTTTCAATAATGTATTCTCACAACGTGTTTTTATTAAAGCTGCATCATCACTATTATTAGGAGCATCATCACTCAAGTTTAGGTTAGAGGTTACATTCTTTCTACAGTCACAAATACCAATAGCAGCTCCAAAACTGACAAATTTTTTCTCTTGCTACAACTAAGATGGAAAATTGAGCCACATACGATGCATACATACTACATGACTAGCCGGTGTTTTTTCTTTGCAACACGTAAAAGCCGTAGGAGTTAGATTAGGACCAAGTGTTACATCGGTCGCCATAGATGAATTTGTTGCATTCATCACAATTGAAGATGTCTTTTTCTTTTTCTCTTTACATATGTTGCATTACATCACTGAAATATCATTTATCGATATTTCTTATGTAGAGAATATCTGATCATTTTCAAAAGCATTTAAAATTCTGTCCCTAATTTAACTGTTTTAATAAAGTTGCACCAGGTATATACCGAAAAATGCCGTACATAACATTAAGATCAATGTCTTTTAGTTGATGAGTTATTAAGACTCCCTCGATGGATGTTTTCCCCGCGCAAATTGGTTACGATGGCCGTAGCTCAGCGGGGGTACATTTTAGGACACACGTTTACAGGAAAAGAAAGTCGTATATTGACCCTCAAAACGAATACACCCTTAAAATCTGTGTAGTGAAATCTGCAACATTGTTAATGGTGCATTATCTCTTTTATTACAGGTTTACTTGCTTTTTTAAAACGATCTTCGCTTCTGGATGAGTAAATTTAAAACCAATCTGGCAAGTCTAAAGGAACTAATCACCTTCAACGTCTCCCAAATATCATTAGACGTTTTTTCGTCGTCGTGTATCCTTTTTTTACATACAGTTAGTAGTGCACGGCATGCTTGATTACTGCTTTATTACAGGTTTACTTGGGCCCTTTTTGCTCCAGCATTCTTTTGTTTTCAGAGGATTGGCTCCAGTACCGGCGACCGTCGCCGGACTTTTACGTTTTGTCGCCGTTCACGCCGAGCGACAACAGCAGCTGGTTCGTATCTGAAACGGACCAGGACTCGGATCCATGACCGCTGACTCTGTGCCTTTTTCTGTTACTTCTAATAAACGTTTATTTTTTTAAATTTTGGTTTACTTGTTCCTTGTCGCTTTCAGTAGAAAATAAATCCTTTTTCAGTCTAAAGGAAGACGCATTTTTATGTAGGCCTTTTACTTGTCGTATATCGAAAAAATATTTAGAGACCTTTTTTCAAAGAATTCGTATATCTCTTTTATTTTATTTATATCTATTTGAATTAGAATTATTTTTGCTAAATAAAGGGAATTGTAAATATCGGACCCATAAAACCAATATCTAAAAAAGCAGTTTTGTATTTTTTCCGTATTTGTGATATTTAAAGCACGGCTTACGATTAAATCCTGAGCGAGTTGCTCTTAAGTTTAACTGCTTGATCAAAACATATTTTACTCTATGAGCGAGCACGAGATGTCCGAGTAGCGAGGCAAACGCTCCTCGAATCCATTTACCGAATCGAAACCTTTAACTCTTATATAGTTTAACTCCTTTGAGCGAGCGACTACATGAGGATCTAAACCTCACGCAGCTATTGTTGTTTTACTCGATAAAGGAGTAAAACCCGAAGAGCAGCAAGAGCGATGAGGTTTAACTCCTTGCTCGTGTTTAACTCTCTTATCGGCACCGAACATAAACTAGTTTGTGTTCGGTGTTATCGGTAATTATAATATCGGAAATCGGAATATCGGAAAGGATTGACTAATCACAAAAAAATAAAGAACAAATTGGAAATGAAATAAAGTGTAAGGAACGAAGTTGTAGAAAACTACGAATTGAAAAATACGAGGGAATTATAAAAAAACCAAAATAGTTTATTAAACTTAAAAATTAAAAAATAAGTATTAAAAAAGTAGAGTTAACTAAAACATATTGATAAGTAATGCAAGCATTACAGGGACGTCCCATTAGGTAGTGTACAAATCAATACCGTAAAGTGGGGTGAAATTGATTTTAAGGGGTGACTTTGCTAGATATTTAATTCAAATTACGCGCTTTAACTTTATCCAAGTAAATCATATCCATCCCAAAACCTTCTGTGGTATTTCTGGCGTAGTTTGCTTGTTAAGAGAACAAGGTAAGATTTTCTTATGATATTTTTTAATCACGTTGAATATTAACACCAAAACTGTTGTTATTTTTACTCCGTTAAATTTGCTTTTTTATTAAGTTCATTTATAAACCATCTTTGGTTGATATTTGATATAAATGTTCTGTATAGTGTAGACATAATCTCAAATGATGAAAAATTGTTTGACAATAGCGAAAATATATTTTTCGCTATTTCGCTAGTACATTAGTGGATGGAGCTTAGAGTGGCCTTTCTAGTTTTTTTAGGTTCGGTGCCCACAGTAAACACGCAGTAGCCACGCTTATAAATGTGTAAATAACATGGGGAGTTAAACCCTGCCGCGCTGCTCGAGGTTTAACTCCTAGAAGGATTTAGGGCCGGTTTTACAATATGTGGTTTAGCGCAAGTTCAACTAAACCAAAGCTCAATTAAGCCCAAGCTTAAACTCAGTTGCGTTTTATAAACTAAACACAACCCTAGCTTAGTAGAACCCGCAAAAGCGTCGAATGAACTACAGTTGATACTACTAGCACATGCGCAGTTCGGTATAACGCTAGGATCCATAAAAAACATAATATATGTTTTTCATGAAAAAATCTAACCTTATCATCATAAAAAAAAACTATAATATAATGAAAAGAAGAATTAAATAAGATAGGTAGGTATGGATGAAAATTAATTAATGATCTAATTTTTCCACAAAAGAAGAGGTTACTTAGATATATAATACATAAATATATAAATATTATAAATAATTAAAAATGGTAACAAAAACTGTGTGAAACTTAGTACTCTTTTTTTTTCATTTCTTTTCTGTTGATTAGACTTAAAAGGTGAAAGAGTATAAGATATAAGAGTTTACGTAAAAATATATTTACGAAATAAATCACTTTGTTTACAACTTTTAATCAGTTTTATTTGTCTCCTCTAAATTTTACATTTTGTCACATTGGAGATATACATACATGTGTATAAATCGTACCACAGACTCTAAGTGGTAAAATTAAGTTTCAGCATATTTAGAAAGAAAATCTACCACAGCAATTTTACTTTTTTCACTTACAATTAGCAAAGGTTTAGCAGACCGGATTTTGCAAGATTGTGCTATTTTTAATATATTGCATGAATAATAAAACAAGAATAAACACACCAAAAGAGGCTATATGTGTTAATTATCAACTAAAGAATTGTTTGTCCTTTGTGATTTTATTGAAAAAAATTTCATTTCACAGTATTTTACATTTATTTTTGAAATTATATACATTCATAAATAAATAAAATTTAAATATTTTATTTGTTAACATTATTAAGTTATATGTATATCATATCGACTTCTAGATATACAGGGTATCTACTAATATAGGGTACACTCAATAACTTTTGACCGGAAAGATTAGAGTTTTAGAATTTTTCGTGTCTTGCTTTTTTTCCATAACCACTAGATTTGAAAAATAATTAGGAACATGTATTTTTAAATGGAACACGCTGTACATTTTCGAATAATTGTAATTTACAAGTCATTCTGAATACGAAAGAATCAATATACCTAATCAGTTTTCGAACTTACTTTTTTTTTATTTCGAAATTGACGAAGTGCTCGAGGATGATGATCATTTATATTATTATAAGTCGATAATATCTTAATCATCACTCATCACTTAAAATTCTATACAATTATTCTATTCCTAACAGAGGCGTAGAAAAACACTTTAAACCACCCTAGTTTCCCAACAAAATATATTTAATTATTTATATTACCTTGAACCAAGTTTAAACCACCAAAATTGGGGGTTCAGCAAAGCTTTACTTTAAGCGAAGCTCAATAGTGTAAGCTTGTATTGTAAAACGGTAAAGTATTAAATTCCAGAGCTTATTCTAAGTTTAACGTTAAACATGGCTTAAGCCACTTTTGTAAAACCGGCCCTTAATCGTACCATCGACTCGGCTGACTCGCTCGAGGAGTAAAACCTCTTGCGTATCGCTCAGGTTTAACTCCCGAGGCGAGCTAAACGACCTAAGTATGTTCGAATCCAATCCCGATTAGATCGTATTCTCTGCAGAGCGTATATCGCTCGCGATAGGAGCTATACCTATCGCCTCTCAAATGACTCGCTCTAGAATTTAATCGCAAAAGGAGCTAAACCTTTTACTCATAAGCCCTGATTTAAATTACATAATTTTTTGTACTCGTAAAAACTATTAAAACAATCTTGAATATCGCTTAGATAAATTCCGACAGATGGCAACGCCATGAAAGAGAATTAAATACCAGTTAGAGTGAAGATTGTGGGACAAACTTTTATTGCAAGACAGAGCCGCATTCAGGTGATACCGCATTCAACTTGATCGATAAAAATCCATAAAATTTGGTCCTAAAACGCAAGAACATAACGAAGCCCAATTGTCATTTCGTAAAATTAGCGTTTTATTGTAATGGTTATCTGTAATTTGACATTTGCAAATTTTAAACTTTTATTTAATTTCAAATTGTTATAAAACCATGTTTTTTTTTAATAGGTAATATATAGCGACATTCACGCGTAGGGCGAATTGGATGAATTCCCTCTAGTCTATTCTAAATCTAGGTGGTAAGTAAGCGAGTTACCTAGTTGTGTCCGGTTTAATTTATTTTTCTGTGCTGTTGCAATTTTTTAAAGAAAATGATAACACGTTTAGTGATCATGAATAACTAACTAATAAACTCGCGGACATATATTTTTATTGTACAAAGAGGAGAGAGAAAATCTCTTCCTTAAAACGACACATGTCCCTATTATGCATTTTTACTAATTCATATTTACAGACTAAATAAGAGAATAAAACGAGTTTAATTCTTTTCCTTTATAACCGTTGCATATTCGAAAATATACAAAGAGGTAAAAAGAGTTTCCGACAGATCTGTCCTATATCATATATATTTTTGTAATATCAAAAATTAACCCACAAAAGAGTTATGGCACAAAAATGAATAGGGGTTACTTGTTTCAACCCCTTACCCATGTAGAGGGGAAAATGTTACCACAAGATGTTCTTCTGTTAGTAAAAGGCACACACCACATCTCAAATTATTGAGTTATTCCGGTATTGAGATAAAGAAATAAAAATATCGAGCCATCCAAAAAAAAACGTCCTCAAAGTTGGCTGAGCAAAAAAATACGTATTTCTAATCTTAAATTTATAACCTTATTTCCTAAAGCTTCGACATGACCGCTATTTCTATCTCTCTCGTTCATAGCCAACTTTGATGACGTTTTTTTGTTGGCTGTCTCTATATTTTTGGCTCGTATGTGCGAATAACTTTGTAGATAGGGCTCTAATCGAAAAATCTCACCCGTGATTGGCTGAGAATCTGGTGCTTAATTCCACTAAAGGTGCTTTTTTCATGCAGTCGCTAGTCGCTCGTTTTCAGCGACAAATGAGGTCACGTGGTACGATTTTGAATTTTCCGCCACTTTAATTGTAGCGAAAAATTGCAGCGTTTAGCCTCAAATTTAAGTGACAAATGAAACATGTGTATCGAAAGTCGATGTATCGATATAACCACTATATTGTTAAAGTATATGTATACAATGGTGAAAAATAAATTTGATACTAGTAATATATTAATAGAGAAAATCATGTCTAGTAAATATGATTATCAAATGTGGATTTATCAGTGTTAAAAAAATTTCCGGCAAGTGCAAATTAATAGGCTTCGACGAAATATACGGGTTACGTTATAACCACGCTATTACTTAATCATAATGTTATTCATAATAAACAAAAGCGATATAAAAAGAAAAGATTGTGGGTATTTATTATTTAATCGTGTCAGAAGCATCATATACAAGATTCAGAAAGTGTACAACATGTAAAGATAAATAATACGAGTATGCAGTAAACACAGTAAATACATTATAGATAAATAAAACAAACAGAAGTTAACAAGTTACAGGTAACAAACTTTGCATTAAACATTCTTCCCCCAAAAGCGGGCAACGTCAATTGCATTTGGCTTTGCCTCTTTGAGGTCCTCCAGGGTACAGCGGGCAGGGCACAGTGGGCAAGTGTACATATGCGTTGTTGTTTGTACGTTTCCGCAGTCACATAGGTTGGAAGGTGTATTGTGGGTCCATCCATTATATAAATTGCGACGAGAATATGGATTTTTTGAAGCTGTGTTCCCGACACTTTCTTCATACTCTTTGAATTGTTCGAATTACGTTGACGCTGGTAGACCCCGGCAGAGAAAAGCTAAACAAAATTTAGCTTTATCGCTACAATTCTTAAAGTGGCGGAAAATTCAGAATCGTACCACGTGACCTCATTTGTCGCTGAAAACGAGCGACTAGCGACTGCATGAAAATGCACCCTAATACGTTGAAATCTATAGTTTTCAAAGGGAAGTAGACACCTTTATCGTTTGTAATATTTAATATAAAATTGCAATATCTATGAATAAATCTTGAATTTGTCTTGTTTCTGTTCCTAAAACGCATGATGTTGTTTTGGTTTGTATTTGTTTGTATATCTCTCTCTCTCTCTCCTCTCTCTCTCTGGACTGGATTTGGTGCTTTCCATCTACACGACTCCCTGTGTATGGTGTAATGGGTAAATGGAACGCTCGCTAGGTTAGTAGTTTCGTGCAAAAGTTATTGAAAGTAGTTACTGCAAATAATTACTTTTGTCACCTGCCTTCACATTCTTCAATCAGATTTCGCATTAACTGTCCACTATATATTCTGCTTTGCCGCGTTCGTTTAGATTTTCACTTCTTTTACACTCACACTCAGCGTGAACTAGTGGAGTCTGTTTGAGGTGACTTGTGTCGTCGACTCACGGCGACACAAATCAAATGGAAAGCACTCGGAGACACGAGTCGACTCGTGTCGACTTGTGTCTGTAAATGGAAAGCACCCATTATTGGCCGTGTTCTAGGCTGTCGAAACGTTTTGCGTTTCGTGAAACGGTCGGCCATATTGCGAAACACTGTCATGGCCGTCAAGGCGTGTTTTGATGGGACAAAGTAGGTTATGAAAAATGGATAATGTAGTACAAAACATTTTGGAGCTCGAAATACTGGACGATGGAGAAGTTGGTAGAGCAGCACTTTTTCATCCAGGTTAAATATAATAAATATACCTATTAAGTTTTATTATTATATGCCCACATAATTTCTAAACAGCAAAACACAAATCGTTTCACTGCTATCCACGGTGTTCATAAACGCAGAACCACGTACAACAAAAATGGCTACCGTTTCGCGAAACGCAAAACATTTCGACATCCTAGAACACGGCCAATGAGTTTATCAATTATATTTGGTAATAGTGGCTGACAGCTAAAATTAGCAATGAAAATTGCAAACTGTAAAATAACACCGAAATCTCTTGTGCAATAAAAATTGCTGCAATATAAATTGCCGCAAGAAAAATTGCGAACTGTAAAGCGGCCTTAAGTGTGGTTAGATAGCACTTTAAACTGATTCAAAATTACAAATTCCTGTAAAATCCTGGAACTTTAAAATGATTCAGAACCAATTCGGAACACAATCTAAATATACATCACAAACTGGTTCTGCGAGAGCTTATACATTTTGGGAACATAATTTGCCCAGATACATTTTCGTAAGTGCCTGCTGTTTGATCCAATGGCACTTCGACGAACTTCGATCTATGATCGAAAGTTGATATACTTCCTAACCTAAAATTTTTTTACATTTACGTACGTACAAACGTCACCGGCACCGATTTGTAATAAAATATACATATCTCTCTATTTAAATATATATATGTATATATATCTCGGTGACGGCAGGTGGTTAATAGGTTAATACATTTGTTGTGAAAAATTTGTTGTATATATGTCTGAGTTCTGTTTGGTAGCAAATTATAAAACTAATCATGAATAGAACGCCGCAAACATGGCGGTTTTATGGACAGAGGGTAACAGGAAAGTGTGTCTTGTCTTCCAATGAAAGGTTTTCGGTCATACTTAACCGTTTCAGCGAAGATGCCCTAGAGATTTTTAGGAAAGTTCCATCCAAGTTCTTTGGTAATATAAATTGCCCTTATCACGATAAATAATTGAGTAATTATAATTTTTAGATACGAAAACCCGAATCTGGAGTTTCCACGTTAAAGACTATGAGTCGCTGATATCGAAATTCCAAACCATAGAATCTATAGTCTCCATAGAAAAATTACCCTCGTATGTGCTTTCGTGCATAAAAAAGTCACAAATTGATGTTGATATAAATTACGATAGGTTAGATCCAGTTCTGAGCGCAACTCTATTGCCTTTTCAACTGGATGGCCTGAGGTAATGATTATTAGATCAGAATTAATAATAATTATAATAAATGTTCTTTATTGGATACATAAACAATAATAATACATATCCGAAGGGTATCGACCGGAGTCCTTCCGCCCACATTGGTTTAATAATTGATGTGATTAACATTTTTTTGTATAAAGAACTGAAACACATACCTATATATGAAAAAACAAAAAAAAAAACAAAAAATATTTGTAATGTGGGAAAAAAAATAAAAAACCTGCTGCCATCATTGTCAGTTTTTCAAACAAAGTCTGCTCTAGGAATTTAAATCTTGACCGTCTGTTTGGAGTTCTCTCTCTGCATTGTGATTGAAGAATGTCTCTGTTGTGTGGTTGTTGAGCAAATTTGGAAGAAAGTAGCTGTAGCCTGTCTGTGATCGGGGTTAACTGTGTTTCTTGATACCGACGTTCATTTGGAGGGTTGTGTACTGGGTTGTTGGGATGCCTCATTTTAGTTATACGAAGGGATGAAGTTTCAGCGATTTTAATGTTATTTATGGCTGGTGTCCGACAGTTAACAAACAAAGTATGTCCATAATCCAGGATGGGTCTACAGATGGATTTATATATTTTAGTAGCAACTCTTGTAGAGATTCCTTTGTTCTTATATGTAAGAGACCTAAAATGCTTTGCTCTGTTCTTGATTTTTGCTTTGACGATGGAGGTGTGTTGATTAAAGTTCAATTTATCTAACCACATGGTTTTTTATATTGACTGTTGGCGAAGAATCAGATAGGGTATGATTGAATACTAATAACTGTGATTTTGTAGGGTTTATAGTAAGTCGCCATTTATTGAACCATTGTGTAAGCTCATCCATTTTTTGCTGCAGAGTTTGCATTAAATTTTGAAGGCTTGGGTTGTGTTCACCACAATTGCAGTGTCATCTGCAAACTGGAGTAGATATGTCATATCTTCTTTTGAGTTTGGCCCTGAACTATATCCGAGCTGAAAATGTTGTATAATAGCTTTGATAGAGGCGACGCCTGTGGTACCCCTTGTTCCGGTGAAAATTCATTTGATATTAATTATTTCTCTCATTTAATTTGACATGTAACGTTCTTTTTTCTAGAAAGTGCCTTGTGATGTGCAGTAAAAAGTCTGGAATTCCTATGATTTTCATTTTATATAATAATCCTTCGTGCCACACACTATCAAATGCCTTTTGGATGTCTAGATATATCGCTGCTGATTTTAAGTTGTCCTGTTTAGCTGCCTGTACATTTGATAATAGAACTGTTAATGGATGAAGTGTTGAACATTTTTCTTTAAATCCAAATTGATGCTTAGGGATTTTATTATTTACTACTTCATTAATTTTGTTTCTTATTATTTTTTCAAAAAGTTTTCCTAGTACCGGTAACAGTGTTATTGGTCTATAGTTGTTGGTTAATTTGTGATTCGTGTTTGGTTTCGGTATACTTATAATCCCACTAAATTAGTTATATTTCAATTTTATTAAGTGTTTTTTCTGGTATTTTTTACTCTAAAGTGCGTGTTTTTTTCCTTTGGGGATTCTTATTTATTTCGGACGGTAGTTTTTCGTTGGATCTAGGTTGTTTTTTTTTTAGTGTTTGAATTATTCGTGATTTCTTTGTCGGAGTTCACTATTTACCTTTTCTTCAATTTCTTGTATTTTATGTCTTGTTTAATACTTAGACATTTTATTGATGGTTTAGTAAAAAAGTCTACCCCTGGATTCATTTATTTTTTCACAGGCTTGCAACCATCTGTGTGTTTTGAACTGCTGTACCATTATTTGAATGTTTTTATTGTACTTGTTTATTTCCTTTTTTATATCAGGGTCAAAGGTTGTTTGATATTCCCGTAACATTTTTCTCTTTACATTTATCATTTTTATTATGTAAGGTGGTAGTTTATATGTATGGAATTGCGTATTAATGGTGGGAGTATTTGCTATTACAGCATCCTGTAGTTTTTTTATTAAAATTTGTCATCAGGGGTTTCTACTAAATTTCGTTTGGATTCTATGTATGTCAACATTTCTTCGTTTATCCTTTTGATATTGCTATTTTTGTAATTGTATTTTAAAGGAACCTGGACTGCAATTGGCATATATTTGAGGTCAAAATTGATCGTGAATGATAGGTGATCAGATCCACTATCTGGGATTACTTCGACTTTTAGGAAATTATTTTTAATGTTTTGATTATGAAGTATTAGGTCTGGTGTAGTATCATTATTATTATCCATTAAAAATGTAAGAGGGGTATTGATTTTTTCAAATCCATTAATGTTAATAAAATTGTCTAGTTGCTTTTGTTTACCCCTATTAATGTTGAAATCTCCAATAATTATAGTGTATTTGTATAGCGAAGCCTTGATGAATATACTTTCTTCTATTTTAGATGTTGGGTGTATATAGACCAGAAAAATATGTAATTTGTCATCCTTGAATGGTATCGTAAAATATAAGCATTCACTCAAAAGGTTATTGATTTTTGGTGCATTGGCTTTTCCCATCTCGAGCCTTGGGTGACTGTGAATTAAGCTCTCTCCTCTCGCATAATTAGTTATGAAGCTTCCCTGTCTCTGAATTGTATCCCAATTTTTGTAGGTAACGTTTTCTTTAAGTTTAGTTTCTACCATCATCGCACAGTTAATATGATCGTTTTCTATATAATTGTACAGCAGTTGCCTTTTAGTCATGTAGCTGTTTATGTTGTTATATACTATATTAAGAGATGAGAATAGGACCACTTTGTTCTCTGTGTAGTGGTTTTGTTAGGGAATTGCTGGAAGTCTTGTCTAGATCGAACATAAGTATGTACATATTGTTACCAGCGAAGACGGCTGTAGTGTCGATGTTGTATAGTTGAATGTATCTTTTTCGTAGCTTTTCCAAAAGTTCTTCGCGATTGGTATTTTTTGGTTTGTTGATTTTGGTTATAGAGTAGAGCATCGATTATCCGAACCTCAGTCAAAGCCTGGTCATCAGGTTGACCAGGCTTTGTGATCTTCTGCCCCACATGCTTGACATTTCGGTGGTAGATTTGTTGTTCATTTTGTAGTCTGGTGATTTCCATTGCATTTTTCGCATTTTATGCATTCATTACAGTTTTCTGTAGTATGGTTATATTGTCCACATCTTCTACATGGAACCGGCACTGGTTTCGGAGGGTGGCTGGGGAAAACTGGGTATACACGATTTTTGTACAACAGACCATTATTAAGTAGTTTTTCAAAAGAAGTGTGACATCCAGTTATTATCCTAATTAGCATAGTAGGTTTGTTGGTAGTTTTGGACACAATTCTTTTGCAATATCTGTGTTTTATATTTTGTTCGTTTAGATATTCACTTAGTTTATATATTCCTCGACTGACCGAATTATGACCGAATATGATGGCTCTGGGGTTTTTCTCGGTTCTAAATTAGTGGCGACTGTCTCTATAACTAACAATTTTTTTGCCTTCCATTAATTTTGCTAATTTAGCTAGTAATTGATATTTGTCCATGTTTGATTTTAGTAAAAAACCTTTTTTTGTGTTTAAAATTATATCTGTGGAATTGGGACATTCCTTTTCCCAGATATTTGCGTCTAGTCGGTTTGTTTATTCTTCAGTTGTTACATAAAACAAATATCTGTATGCTTGATTTGTTATTTCTTTCATTTTCGATGAATGATTTTTTATTGGGTTCCTCGATGTTGTGTTTTTGTCTGCTTGTGTGATATTTCTGTTTTGACTTGTTTTTGTGGCTAGGCTTTTTTTGCTGTGCTATGTTTTTGCTGGAGTTTGCCTGACTATTTCCAATTATATTCTCAATTTTCATTCTACTTAAACTAATTTCACCTGTTTTTCTCTTTTTCCTCTTCTTGTATTCTGTAATCAGCCATTCTATATCTTCACTGTAATCTTCCTCTGAAGAATCTCCCATTTTTTTTTTTTGGACTATTTCACCAAATAACACCCAATAACTTTACTCAATTTACAGAGCTGTGACCTTTACAAAATCTCAACCAATACTGAGTTACATTAGTAAAATTACCTTACGTATTTCAGATTTGGAATCGAAAAAGACGGGAGGTGTTTATTGGCGGATGACATGGGACTAGGTAAAACGTTTCAAGCATTGGCAATAGCTAATTACTACGCAAATGACTGGCCTCTACTAATAGCAACTACAGCTAATATGAAGTAGGTGGATTAAACAGTTTAATACGAGATATCAAACGTTTTGATACCAGATGTTTTAAGGGGTAACACCACTCTAGGATTTTGAAAAAATAGATTTTTTTTTTGGCTTAAATTTTACTTTAGGGTCATAAAAATGATTTTTAACAGGTTTTATTTTCAATTTTGCCACACTCACTTTAAGCGCGTCATTTTCGAAATTTCGCGCTCTCGGATGTTTTTCTGAGCGCTCTCTTACTGATGCAGCAAAAAAAGGCCCGATTGTCTTTAAAATCATCCAGAAAGGAAGAGGAGGAGGCGAACATCAATATAGATGGTCAAATGTAAGGAGCAGGCATCGCAAATTAAAGGTAAAAAAAGATTTTTAGAATTTAAGTGCTCATAAAACTTTAAACGCGTGTTTCTCGAAACCATTTTTTTCGAACTGGCCGGAAAGATTATTCGGAGACCGTTCAATGGATCGATCTGAAATTTTAACTGTAGCTTCCCAATTACATTTTCCGTAGAAGTAGGTAGCCGTTTTTGATTCGATGAATTTTTTTTTTATATATAAACAATTTACTGCCGATTTTTTAGGCGAAAATCGAGTTTTTTTTTCATAAGTGCTCCATTTGCACAAAAATCGATTTAAAAACAAACCCCTACGTACTCTAGCCAATAGTATGTAGATTAAGAAAATTTTTCGTTTTTTGTTCTAGGTCTTCAGTTCTGAGAAATTTGTCCGGCCGTGAAGGACCATAAAAAAAAGGCGCTGTCGAGGATTGGCTGTATCTCCGCCATTTTGTATTAAAATAAAAAAAATATTTTATACTTCAATACATGTTTAATAAGAAATACCTCTAAAGAGAAATACTCTTCCTTTTCCGATTATGCCTAATTCTTAAAGTTTGGCCTTTTTTCGGTAGCTAGAGTGGTGTTACCCCTTAATAACCCACTAAAAATAGTGATGGTTTTTTTGTATCAAGCAATAACGAGCCTTTAAAGGAAATATAGTTGTATTTTTACAAATGCTTCTCATATACAACTTCTTTTTGATTCTAGAACAGTTTGGGAAGAAACAATAAGGTATTATTTACCTTCAACATCCATTCTACAAGTTCAGTACATGGTTTCCCGAAAAGACAACATCCGCGATGCCAAAATTCTCATAGTATCCCACGACATGATGAAACGTTCCTTAGACAAACTAATCGCGAAGAATTTTGGAGTGGTAATAATAGACGAATCGCACGTCTTGAAGTGTTCTAAGACACAAAATTTCGAAGCTGCCTACGTGTTATCCAAAAAAGGCAAAGAGGATCATATTGCTCAGCGGCACGCCGGCCTTATCCAAGCCGAGCGAGCTGTACACACAGCTCAGCTTGATAGACAGTACGTTTTTCGGTTCGTTCTATGCGTACAGCGTGCTTTACTGCGACGGGAAGCGGACCCACTTCGGGTGGGACTCCACGGGTAAATCAAATCTACAAGAACTGGAAATCGTCCTAGCCAAGAGGTTCATGATACGCAGGACGAAGGACGACGTTTTGAAAGCCTTGCCCAACAAGAAGCAAGAGATAATAAAGCTCGATACGAACCTACAGGAATTTTCGGATCAAGACAAGGAGTGTCTGAACGCCCTCGCGCTGAGGTACAACCAACAGAAGAACTTGGCAGAAAATCATGCCGTTTTACTCAAGTACTTTGTGACAACGGCCAAAATGAAAATACCGTCAGTCTGGTAGGTATGGAAAACGTTTGTTCGAGAAGTGGCGTTTATAATGTGTCGTTTTAGCTCGTACGTACTGCAAGTACTAGAAAGAAAGGTAAAGTTCATCGTGTTCGCTCACCATCGTATTATGTTAAACGCGATCGAAGATATAGTGAAGAAAAAAGGCGTGAACTACATTCGGATCGACGGCAGCACCGGCTCCGATCAAAGGAAGTATTCGATATCAAAGTTTCAAGAGGACGATGAATGTCTATGCGCCATTTTGTCCATTACTTCCTGTAACGCTGGAATTACTCTTACGGCCGCTAGTTTGGTCTTGTTCGCGGAGTTGCACTGGAATCCAAGTGTGAGTGCAGTTTTTTTTAACTGTTTGTGTACACGCCTTATATTAACCCGTTTCGGCCCAGAATGTCCCTCGCGGTACACTGCTCTTTGGAGGCTTATAACTTACGCTATTTGCGACTCAAAAAAATTGAAAAAGACATATTCTTAAAGTTTAAGGCAAACTCTTTCCAATCGTGTACACCAAATTTGCGAAAAATATTAATAACTATAAGAAAATGGGGATTTGTTATAAAAAAAGCATTATCTTTTCGCACTATTTTTTTTGGAAATCGAGTTTTCAAAAGCTTTCCGGCATGCCATCGACTTAGAATCTCTCTAAATGGTGGAGTAAATAACTGAATTTCAAGGATATACAGTTCGAAGTTTGAGTTTTCACCTTTCAAAATCGCGCGCGAACTGCAAAATTTTCACGAACACGCTTATGATATTTCATCTCACACAATATGAATGTGTGGATAAAATTACCAAGAATAAAAAGTGCTTAAAATTACTCAATTAATGCATCTGAATTTTTTTCAAAAATTTTCGAGGAACTTTTTTGATTTTGCAAAATCAAAAAATCGTTCAAATTACTCCGGAAAAACTCATACGTATTCTATGGGTAATTCTAAGAACTTTTTGTTCTTGGTAATTTTCTCCGTAAGTTCAATGTTTTCAAGCAAAATTTCCGAAATATCAAAATTTTTTCGAGTCCTGTAAATGTCCGATGTACCCATGCATCGATTGTCTGTCCGCCGCAAACAAAGTTTGCGTTGCCCAACTATTACCACGTGGAGGTCGACGAATATAGATAGTCTCTTTTTTTTTAATTTTCAATTTTTTAAAATGTTCAATTTTTTTTATTCCTTTTTTATTATCGATTTTTGAGAAATTACAATTTTTTTCACAGATCCTTTTTTCACCAATTCGGTCTGGTACATATCGATAGGCGAGCATATCGTATTTCTACATGACCCGATAAAATTTTGATCTTTTGGAATTTTTTCTTGAAAACGTTGAACTTACGAAGAAAATTATCAAGAACAAAAAGTTCTTAGAATTACCCATAGAAAACGTATGAATTTTTCCGGAGTAATTTGAACGATTTTTTGATTTTGCAAAATCAAAAAAGTTCCTCGAAAAATTTTTAAAAAATTCAGATACATTTATTGAGTAATTTTAAGCACTTATTATTCTTGGTAATTTTATCCATACATTCATATTGTCTTGAGATAAAAATTCACAAGTGTTTTCGTGAAAATTTTGCAGTTCTTTTGAAAACACCAAGGTGAAAAATCAAACTTCGAACTGTAGATATACGAACTGTACGGATACATGAAATTCAGATATCCACCGCTTAGAGGGGTTCTAGGTCGATGGCATGCTGGAAAGCTTTTAAAAACTCGATTTCCAAAAAAAAATAGTGCGAAAAAATCATGCTTTTTTTCATAAAAAAATCCCCATTTTCTTATAGTTAATAACATTTTTCGCAAATTTGATGTACACGATCGGAAAGAGCTTGCCTTGAACTTTGAGAATATGTCTTTTTCAATATTTTTGAATCGCAAGTAACGTTAGTTATATGCCTCCAAAGAGCGGTGTACTGCGATGGACATTCTGGGCCGAAACGGGTTAACGAACGTTTTTTTCGTTTAGATCTTAAATCAAGCAGCATCCAGGGCCCACCGCATAGGTCAACAGAATACGGTGGTCGTGCAGTACCTCATAGCGTCGGGGACCTTGGACGACCACATGTGGGCCCTGCTCGACCAGAAACAGGTCACGCTGAAGGAAATGGGCCTGTCCAAAGACTCTTTCGATAATACGTGCCTGAAACGGCAAGCCAGTAGCGAGAACGTCACGGAGGGTCTCAATTACAGTTCTAAAAGTGGCCCTTCGGGCATGAGGAGTATTAAAAGTTATTTCACCCCGCAGAAGAAACCGAAGCATTCCGAGACGGAGGACGTCTTTAACGATGGATTAGACGACATTTTGAATGAGTACACCGAGGTTATGGAGCAGAAGATTTTTGGATAGACTTTTAACTCTTTGTATACGAGGCATATTTTTTTATATTTTAAATTTACAACGAGAATATTTTTTATGTTAGATATAGTTACATATATCTATTATTTTTTTTGTGGATTCTTTTTCAGTTCCAAATTCTTGTTTTTACTTCATTCCAGAGTTTCTGTTTGGGATTCTGGATTGGCCCCCCCCCCCTTAAAAAATATAAAAACCTAAAATAAAAGTTTGTGGTCTTTTTTTTTTTTTTTTTTTTTTTTTTTTTTTTTTTTTTTTTTTTTTCCGGGGGTTTTTTTTTTTTTTTTTTTTTTTTATTTTTTTTTTTTTTTTTTTTTTTTTTTTTTTTTTTTTTTTTTTTTTTTTTTTTTTTTTTTTTTTTTTTTTTTTTTTTTTTTTTTTTTTTTTTTTTTTTTTTTTTTTTTTTTTTTTGGGATTCTGGATTGGTACGTGTTACGCGTTAAAAAAATATAAAAACCTAAAATAAAAGTTTGTGATAATTTTTTTTCTTTTTGTACAATATTTCTATACTTTTAACTCTGTATACAAGGCATATTTTTTTATATTTTAAATTTACAACGAGAATATTTTTTATGTTAGATATTAATAACATAACATATATCTGTTATGTTATTTTTTTTGTGGATTCTTTTTCACTTCCACATTTTTGTTTTTACTTCATTCCAGAGTTTCTGTTTGGGATTCTGGATTGGTACGTGCTACGCGTTAAAAAAATATAAAACCTAAAATAAAAGTTTGTGATCATTTTTTTCTTTTTGTACAATATTTCTATACTTTTAACTCTGTATACGAGGCATATTTTTTATATTTTAAATTTACGAGAATATTTTTTGTCAGATATAGTTACACATATCTGTTGTTATTTTCACTTTCAAATTTTTGTTTTTACTTCATTCCAGAGTTTCTGTTTGGGATTCTGGATTGGTACGTGTTACGCGTTAAAAAAAATATAAAAACCTAAAATAAAAGTTTGTGATAATTTTTTTTCTTTTTGTAATATTTCTATAAAAATAAAATGAATAAAACGAATATAATGTTTGATTGCATATTGCTTATATTAATGACGACTAAAGTAGGCTGAATAGTTTTTCCCTTAGACGAAAATTGAAAAAAAATGAATTATGATAGAATTAAATCTAATCTCAGATATTTTGTTTAATTCAGTACAGTGTAAAAGCTCTTTTGTTTAACGCTGATTGGACGAGGCCACCCTTTAGATTCATTAAAATTTGTGTAAGGGTGCATTTTCATGCAGTCGCTAGTCGCTCGTTTTCAGCGACAAATGAGGTCACGTGGTGCGATTTTGAATTTTCCGCCACTTTAAGGATTGTAGCGATAAAGCTAAATTTTGTTTAGCTTTTCTCTGCCGGGGTCTACCAGCGTCAATGTAATTCGAACAATCGAAAGAGTATCAAGAAAGTGTCGGGAACACATCAGCTTCAAAAAAATCCACATTCTCGTCGCAATTTATATAATGGATGAACGCAAAATCTTTTTTTTTATATCGCTTTTGTTTATTATGAATAGCAATATTCATAAACACACTGATACACTGATAACACATCCACATTTGATAATCATATTTACTAGACATGATTTTCTCTATTAACAGATTACAAGTATCATAGTTATATCGATACATACATCAACTTTCGTTACACATGTTTCATTTGTCGCTTAAATTTGACGCTAAACGCTGAAATTTTTCGCTACAATTCTTAAAGTGGCGGAAAATTCAATTGTCGCTGAAAACGAGCGACTAGCTACTGCATGAAAAAGCACCTTAAGAATCTGTTCTGACCTATAATAGGCCCGTTGCACAATTAACATAAACGTAAAATTAACCATAACCAAAAAGATAGCGTATATGAAAATAATGTTCTTGTCTACAACTAATTCAATTAACATTAGCATTAAGAATGACCTTCAATCGTCAATAACCGTAAACATAAAGATGAAATTATTTTATCTTTACGTTTAAAATTACGTTTGGCCAGTTATACCAACCTTGTGTCTGCACTCTCCTGAAATGTGGGTTAAGGGTTACCCTAAATACAGTAGTAACTAACAGTAATTAATACTAAATTACTAAAATATTAGTTAATAATTCGATACTCATCATTTCTTCTAATTCCGGTGTCGTTTCTGATTTTTCACACAAAATGTTTAATTTACTGAAATTGGCTAAACTGAATCCTCTATGCGGGAGTTTTAAAATACACACGATTTTACGCAGTTTTGTCGTTTACAAAATGTAAAAATTACAATTATGCTTATGGTTAAGGTTGTGGTTAGCTCAATTGTGCAACAGAACTTAAGGATGACGTTCAATCGTCAATAACCGTAAATATAAAGATGAAATTATTTTATCTTTACGTTTAAAATTACGTTTTGCTAGTCATACCAACCTTGCTGTCGTGAAATGTGGGTTAAGGGTTACCCTAAATTCAGTCCAGTAATTAACACTAATTAATACTAAATTACTACAATATTAGTAAACAATTCGATGTCCACAATTTCTTCTAATTCGAGTATCGTTTCTGTTTTTTCACACAAAATGTTTAATTTGGTGAAATTGGCCAAACTGAATCCTCTATGCGGGAATTTTAAAATACGCACGATTTATACGCAGATTTGTTGTGGACAAAAGGTAAAAATTACAGTTATGCTTACGGTTATGGTTGTGGTTAGCCCAATTGTGCAACAGAAAGGAGAAGTAATAAAATTATCTCATCATTGCCACGTCCGATTTTTGCACACTTAAGAACATCAGGTTGCATCCTTAAAAGTGTGATATACTCGAACCCCTCTTAAGTCACCAAATCCGTGCATCATCATCTCGCTTAAGTCGCGAAATTTAGTCTCTCTTAAGTCGCGATCATAACCTCAACTTTTTCGTGTTTTAGCTGCAAAAAGAAATATTTAGATATACCACAGCACTTGTTATAACGAAAAAGGAGCCAACTGAACGAAAAAATCAACGTAAGTATATCCAGTCGTGCGTGACAAAGTTCCATTTTCCACTTGAATAAATATTTTAAAGGTTAAATATTTTTAAAAGACACCTAACTTATTTAAAATCAATAAATGTATTACACAGTCATTTTTTTCAATAAAAATTGTACATATTCATGAGAAAATCCAATTTCCAAATGTAGTTCTAAAACTTTTACAGGCGGCGACTTAAGAGGGACGGTTTCGTGACATAATAGGGGAACACGTGGTGAAATAAGAGGGGATGTGAATTAAGCGAGGGTGACTTAAGAGGGGTTCGAGTGTATTATCGTGTATTCGGATATGACTAATACGACGTCTACGTGGCCTTCATATGACCCACCGATATGGCCGTTACGATCCGTATGGCTCACAGGATGTTTGTAGTCTATCAACGACCTAAACGATAATCATTATGACCAGAATGGCCTTTATGGTCACGTACGATCCATTTCGGCCACGGATACGGAAGTAAAAATGAGAGTAGAGGATCATTAACTCATTAACTTAACGTAACGTCAAAACTACAGTTTTTGTATATCCTCTCTTTAGCAACGTGCCAAATACAAGAAACGATGGAAAAAAAATCGGGAAATGCCCTTTCGAGTATTTTTTGGTTGTGCTCTTTCGAATGGCACTAAAAAAATTCATAAAAGTTGAACCTTACTCCTGTTTTTGGCCATTTAAGTTGAAAAGAGCATAATTCTTGAGGTCAATTTTTTTTTGTAACATGGTTTTTGACTGAAAAAAAAAAATTCTTTCGACAGAAAATTACGGGAAAAGTGCATTCGAGAGTTGTACTGAAAAGTTACGTACTTGGAAAAAATTAATTCCAACATGGGGTGTCCAATATCTCGGCCAAAAGGACACATTATCAGGGGAAACTTTCATAATTTTTTTACTCAAACCTGGAGAACTTTGGGGCAAAAGTTTAGAGAACAAAAAGTGTTCAGATTCATCCAAGGAGCACGCTTGATTTTATTCCGAAATTTTTGGTCACGTTTTGGCCATTTTTTCAAAAATCCGAAAATGGCTTCTGAAAAAAATTACACACCTCGCTTGAAGAGTCCTAAACAAATTTCTCAACAAAAAATTTGGCCCAGTTTGGCCATTTTCCCGTTAGAAGGTTTAAAAAAAAGTTTAAAAGGTCTTTCCTAAAATTTCCCAATTGTTTCCAGACATCTGGGAAAAAATAAACGTGTTCTTGGCTCATACTCAATAGTGTCTTGAATTATACTGAACAGAGTATAATCGTACCAAAAATGATTAAATAATACAAAAAAAAAAAAAACAAAAACAAAAAAAGATTCTGGGTGAACATCTACCTCCACGTGGTCAGAATCAGGATCATTGCTCTTGTTAGATCAATGGCTAAAAGATGTCTAAATATTCAAACTATTCTTTGAGTTGAGTTTGGGATGCCAGAATTTAGAAATGTTCCAGACCCCTAACGAGAAAATGGACACAAACAAGAATTTTTGTTGTGCGATCTCTTGATAATTATATAAGGGACATGTGTAAATTTTTTCAGAATTTTTGGAGCCATTTTCGGATTTTTGAAAAAAATGGCCAAAACGTGACCAAAAATTCTGACAAAAATCAAGCGTGCTCCTTGGATGAATCTGAACACTTTTTGTTCTCTAAACTTTTGTCCCAAAGTTCTCCAGGTTTGAGTAAAAATTATGAACGTTTCCCATGACAACGTGTCCTTTTGGCCGAGATATTGGACACTCCATGTTGGAATTAATTTTTTTCTAAGTACATAACTTTTCATTACAACTCTCGAATGCACTATTCCCGTAGTTCTCTGTCGAAAGAAAAATTTTTTTTCCAGTCAAAATTCGTGTTACAAAAAAAATGACCTTAAAAAATCGTGCTCTTTTCGACTTTAATGGCCAAAAACAGGGGTAAGGTTCGACTTTTTTTAATTTTTTTTGGTGCCATTCGAAAGAGCACCCCCAAAAATACTCGGAAAGGCATTTCCCGATTTTATTTCCATCGTTTCTTGTATTTGGCATGTTGCGAAAGAGAGGATATTGTGACATTTGTAAAAGTGACATTTGTGACAGCTGACATTTATTAAGTTTTATAGTTTACATACTTAGTTTATTTCGTTTATACACACTAGTTATTAGTAAAGAATTGTATGGAATGACATATTGAATATTCTGGATGTCAAAAGAATCTTCTAGAAATGTAGGAACTATAAATACTGGTGTTGTTGCTAGGAGTGAGTTAGTTGTGATTTGGATGTAACAGAGTTAAGGTCGACGAATTGCAAAGTGTTAATAAAAGTGTTTAGAAGTGAAGAAGTAAATTATTTAGAGAGAAATACGTAACATTTTGGTGGCAGCGGTGGGATAATAGAAGAATTCGAAAAAAAAGTTATATGGTGAATACGAGATCTACAAAATACAACAAAGAAACGACGACAATGGATGTAAGTGAAATATTAAAATTCTTGCAACAAGGACGACAGGAGGACCGTGAGGAGGCAGAAAGATGAGAGGAAAAGCGACGACAGGAGGACGAACGGCGGCGACAGGACGACCGTGAGGAGGCAGAACGACGACGACAAGAGGACCGAGACGAGGCAGAGAGGCGTCATCAGGAAATTTGCGAGTCACAGCAAGTAATAAACACCAGGTTGAATGAATTTTCTGGGAGGATTGATGGCGTGGAACAGCAGATTGACCAGGTAGGCATACAAGTTAATCGAATAGAGAAGGACTTTCAAAATCATAAGGAAGAAATGGAAAGAAAACTGGAAGACACCAAACGGCAAGTACAGAGAGAAATACTGGAAAAGATAGAAGGACTGGGCCACCAATTGCATCGTACTTCAATAGCCGAATTGGAGATTATTCGACCTCACCAGGTATTCCATTACAAAACTCAACCCTTATGCATGCTGAAAGGTCAGTACACAAAATGCTTAAGCCTCCCACGTACGATGGACAGTCATCATGGTCCATGTACCGCAGACAATTTGAGGCTGCCGCAAAGGCCAACGGATGGATTCCACAAGAAATGGCTACTTCGCTAGTCATATCTCTAAGAGGTCAGGCGCTAGAAATCTTACAGAGCATCCCGGAAGAGCAGCAAAACGATTACGACAGGATTGTAGGAGCATTAGAAATAAGGTATGGACACAAATACCTCCGCCAAGTTTACCAGTCCCAAATAAAAAGTAGACAGCAAAGAAGCAATGAGTCCCTTCAAGAATACGAAGCTGACGTCGAACGACTTGTCCATTTGGCATACCCTCAAGCACCTAAAGAATTTCTCGAACAAATTGGCATCCAGACTTTTATTGATGGCCTAGTAGACACCGAAATGCAGCAAGCTTTGCGACTTGGAAGACACACCACGATCAGTGATGCACTCATAGCTGCTTTGGAATTTAAAGCAGCTAAAGAAGCATCGAGGAGCTACAAAACCAGAGTGAGGCAAGTTAAATTCGACGAATGCCAATCGCTTAAAGAAACTGTGGAGAAATTAATGCAAGAATTAAATGAAATCAAACAATCGAACTCACCACAAAAGGAAACCAGGCGCTGCTACAACTGTGGAAAAATTGGGCACTTACAGCGCTTTTACAGGGCCAGATCAAGGTCTCAGTCAAGAACGAACTCACCAGATCGACAGCCAGATTCAAGATCAAGATCCAGGAGTCCAGACAGAAGGAAGTGGAGAGAAGAAAATGGGACATCAAAGACTTCACAGCACAGGACTGGTCGTTCCCCAACCCCAGACCGAAGACCTCGTTCCAGATCACCAGCGAGAAATTCGGAAAACGACAATTAGTCGATGCTAGGGGGCGTGTGTCGACTACTTATACTCAATGCCCCAAGATTTCGGTCTCAAAAATAAGTAGCGACGAACGAAGCCTGATAGTCCATGGATACTTGGACGATAAATGGCGTTCCTTTGTCATTGATACCGGCCAATTGCCAACATATCGGACAGGAAAATTATCCTTAAGAAAAATGAAGTATTAGGACGTTGTGAGCCAATTGAAAGGGTAGTTAAATGCGAGGAAGTCAACCAAGCCCAGTTAAATCCAGCAAAGGTATGTGATCCAACTATTACAGAATCTTTGCTCAAGAATGCTGCCCATCTGCAACATGAAGAAGCTAGAAAAGCTAGACAGTTCCTCGAGAGATATCAAGATGTCTTTGCCAATGAAAACATCACCGGCAGAACAAGTCTGGTTCAACATCGTATAGACACCGGCAATAACCCACCGATAAAGCAAGCTCCAAGAAGACTACCATTCGCTAAACAGAATGAAATTACCGGAATGATCGGTAAAATGCTGAAAGAAGGTGTCATCGAGGAATCATCGAGCCCATGGTCATCACCTGTTGTTTTAGTTACGAAGAAAGAGGCACAACAAGATTCTGTGTGGACTATCGGAAGCTGAACAATGTTACTAGGAAAGACAGTTATCCTCTACCTCGAATCGACGATACCCTGAACACTCTCTCAGAGTCAAAATGGCTCTCAACGTTGGACTTGAAGAGTGCCTATTGGCAAGTCGAACTTCATCCTGATGATAAAGAGAAAACAGCATTCTCTGCTGATACCGGACTTTATCAATTTAAAGTTATGCCATTTGGTCTTTGCAATGCACCGGCCACTTTTGAGAGACTAATGCAGTTAGTACTTAGAGGAATGACGTGGAAAACTTGCTTGGTATACCTTGATGACGTCATTGTAATGGGGAAGTCATTTGATGAACATCTTAAAAATTTGGAGGATATCTTCAGAAGATTCAGAAATGCCAACTTACAGTTAAATCCGAAGAAATGTTCCCTATTTCAAAAACAAGTAGAATTTCTCGGACACATAGTATCCGCCTAAGGAATTCAAACCGACCCCAGGAAGATATCTGCAATCAAAGAATGGCCACGACCCAGAGATAAACATCAAGTAAGAAGTTTTCTTGGACTCTGCACATACTATAGGAAATTTGTAAAGGATTTCGGAAAAATTGCTAAACCACTACATCGGCTCACTGAAAATAATATTACCTTCGATTGGACTCCAGACTGCCATCAAGCTTTCACAGAACTGAAGAAGCGCCTAACTACAACACCAATTTTGGCATACCCTAGACAAGATGGAATGTTTATTTTGGATTATGATGCCTATCAACACGGAATTGGTTCAGTCTTATCCCAGGTTCAAGACAAAGAAGAAAAGGTAATCGCCTATTTCAGCAAGACACTAGGCAAGGCTGAAAGAAATTACTGTGTTACGAGGAAAGAATTACTGGCCATCATCAAATCGCTGGAGCATTTTCATAGTTACCTTTATGGAAGACACTTTTTAATTAGGACAGATCATAACGCCCTGCAGTGGATTATGAATTTTAAGAACCCGGAAGGACAAGTTGCTAGATGGATGGAGAGACTACAACAGTATAACTTCAAAATAATGCACCGGAGTGGAAAAACACATGGTAATGCAGACACATTATCAAGAAGACCTTGTTTAGAACAGAAATGCCGCTACTGCCAGAAGATTGAGACTAAAGAATCTTCATACGAGACCTGCAATGAATTGTTAATGGCAACAACGATAGAGGTTGAAGATGAATGGTCCTCGGAGGAATTAAAGAAGAGTCAGAAGAAAGACAGTGACCTGAAATTAATCCGGAACTGGCTAAAGAATGGAGTTCGACCAACTTGGCAGGAAGTTTCCAGATATGGTACGACTATCAAGGGATACTGGGCTCAATGGAATTCCCTTTGTCTTCGCGATGGCCTACTGCATCGGAAGTGGGAGAGCCCCGATGGAGTATCCGCAGTTTACCAGTTGGTCTTGCCTAAAGCAAGAATCCACCAAGTGTTAGAAGAACTGCACAACAGCCCAACCGGAGGACATTTTGGAGTAACCAGGACTTTGGCTCGAGTAAGGGACCGATTTTATTGGATAAACTGTCGCCGATACGTCGAAGAATGGTGCAAGAGATGTGATCTGTGCTCTGCCAAAAAGGGACCAAAAACAAGAAGCCGTGGTAAAATGGTGCAGTACTTATCCGGAGCACCATTCGAGAGAGTAGCAGTGGATATTCTTGGACCATTACCTGTAACCGCCCGTGGAAACAAGTACTTGATGGTGGTAATGGATTATTTCTCGAAATGGCCCGAAGCAGTACCTCTCCCAAATCAAGAAGCAGAAACTGTAGCCGAAGCGTTCATCGAGAATGTCATAGCTAGACATGGAGTGCCCCTCGAACTGCATTCCGATCAAGGAAGAAATTTCGAATCAGAGCTGTGGCAAGAAGTGATGAAAACAATGGGCATCAAGAAAACCCGAACAACTGCGCTTCATCCCCAGTCGAATGGCATGGTTGAACGCCATAACAGAACCATATGCCACTACCTGTCTAAATTCGTATCTGAGAATCAAAGGGACTGGGACAAATTGGTGCCTCTGTTCTTGCTGTCGTATCGAAGTTCCCAGCATGAGTCGACTACCTACACTCCGTCTATGCTGACCTCTGGAAGAGAAATGAAGTTGCCTACTGATCTCATACTTGGCCATCCAGTAGAAGAAAATCAGGAACGATCTTTGCCAGAATTTGTGGAGGACTTGCGAGAGAGAATGGACCGGATCCACCGATTTGCCAGGGAGAAGCTGAAAATTCACAGCGACAAAATGAAGCAGCGTCTCGACACTACATCAACAGAGACTGCATTTAAGCCTGGTGATGCAGTATGGTTGTACGCCCCAAAAAGGACGAAAGGAAAAAGTCCAAAGCTTCAGAGCAACTGGGAAGGCCCGTACACCATAATAAAGAAAATCAACGACCTGGTCTACCGCATCCAGCTGTCTCCAAGAAGCAAGCCGAAGGTGGTCCATCTGGAAAGGCTCGCAAAGTACACAGGACATAATCCACCCGATTGGTTTGTCGTCGAAGATCCACCGCCTAGGACTGAAGACAGTGTTATTCGGGACGAATAACTTTGAAGAGGGGAGCAATGTGACATTTGTGACAGCTGACATTTATTAAGTTTTATAGTTTACATACTTAGTTTATTTAGTTTATACACACTAGTTATTAGTAAAGAATTGTATGGAATGACATATTGAATATTCTGGATGTCAAAAGAATTTTCTAGAAATGTAGGAACTATAAATACTGGTGTTGTTGCTAGGAGTTAGTTAGTTATGTTTTGAATGTTACATGGTTAAGACCCACGAGTTGTAGATTGTTAAATAAACGTGTTGGAATTGAAGAAGTGAATCATTTGAAGAGAAATTCGTAACAATATACAAAAACTATAGTTTTGACGTTAAAGGGTTAATGTGATATTTTAATTCTTCCACCTCAAACACCTATAAAACGACACGTCGTCGCATCAACGTGTATTATTTTTATGCGATTCGCATAAAGATGCGAGAAAACGACGGCCCACTCACAACCGTCTACAACAAAAGTCATAACTACGCATAAGCTTTCACAAATTTTTAATATTGTCCTTATACTCTATTCTAGTTCCCCCCTCAAGTACTCCAAGGACTTATGATAAAAACCTTTACAGTTTACTCTATTTTTAATACTTCAACCCTTTCGATTAATCCCCCTCCCTTCAACCCCTTCGATACCAAACTAAAAACATTTAGGACAAACGTTTATTATAAAATTTTCGACTTCACATCACAACATCAAGTACACACCGTTTAAGCAACACCCTGTACATATACTATCCGTTAACGACATACAACTGTTATAAATACAATCCACTTACTACTAATGCTAAACTACGTTCTATCCTACGCATGCATACGAACAAATAACCCTAAGCGTACACTACTCAGACTTACAATTGGAAAAATGTAACGTTAAACAAAGCCGGCAACAACTACGGACAGTAGGAAAGTATGTCGGTTGTACGCAACTACATTTCACAGACCTCGTCCGACACAACTTGCTTTTCATCTTTCGCTCTGCACGACGGCTCTGAGGAACCAGCTGACGACTAGGCAATAAGAATTCCTCCTCGAAAACGTTTCTTCTTTCTTTCCCGGACCAACACGACCCGCAGACAGGCCTTTCCATTGCCTAAAAAACCAAACGCGTTACTATATAAAAGAAACTAAGTAATTATTATTTGCTTCTGCCTCTCCTCCCTTTGCAAAATAACTTATATTGAAGAAAAGCTGTATTACAATGAATTTCAAAGCGGTATGTTAATAAATAAAGAAGTTAGAGGCTGCTATGCTATGCATCCCCTGCGTCACCCAGTATAAACTCGAAACAATAAAAACCTGTTAAACATTTACCTCGCTGCTGTCCAAACATTTTTTCTTTTCTTCTTCGGATTCATTCAGAGACGGGAAAAGGGGGCTCTCTCTTTTACTCCCCTTACCAGCCAAAAGGTCCTCAACTGCGCTTTTTACTAATTACGTAATTCGCCTTTCACCTTCGCAGAAAAGAAGGGAAATGTGCTCATCTTCCAAGACCAATTTATATATCTATACAAAACGAATTTGGGACGGTTCTATCTCCGACGGAGTCCATTGTAAAACGTTTCCTTTTATGCTCACTTTCTTAATTGTATCTTACCTTCTAAAATGTAAAAAATAATTATCTACTTCAAATGACACATAACCTCAAAAAAATAAAAATAAAACCCCATCAAAATATTACCTGGTCTTACAAATCTATTTTTCCTTAGGTTTAAGTTATATAAGGGGTTTCGAGGGTTCTGTTCACGTTAAAAAATATTTAAAAACGATCAAATCGCAAACAATGGTATTTTCTAAATTCCCAAACACAAAACATTTCCCAAAGCTTCGAAGTTCGAAGTCATAAACATAGAAAACCATGCGTCAACATGGTTTTCTATGGTCATAGATTAGAAAGGTTTTATAGATGGGAACTTTTTACCAAGAGAGAGAGGGACTGTGTCGCGCACCCCCTCCTGTTTGGAGCGGTAAAGTAGTATACTTTTTATGGTGGTAGCGGGCTTTAATTTTTAAATAGCTTATTGTGATTATAGGGTGTTTCGTGAAGTTCTCCCGGCGTATTCCTCTCCGATACACCGTATTTACATATTGAGCTATAGGGAAAACAATATAAGCTTTACGCCACCTGGTGGTCGCTCAACAAAGTAATTATTTCGCCATTAAATAAATAAATAAATCACACCATAGAAATTGACATTCCAATTCCAAGAGTCATTACAACTGGTCAAGAGTCTACTCACCTGGCGCTTTATCCACTGAGCTATCGCCGCGGCTGTTTTGTATTGTTTATTCAAACATCCGTTTGTGTGTTTTGAAAGTTTTCCATTTATGTTTGTGTTGTATTCAGTAAAAATTACAAAATTATCATTATTTTGTGTAAAATTGTTTCAATTAAAATATTAAACAATTTTGTTAAAAAAAATTCCAAATAAACAGATCCAACCTAAAAGTGTATCTTCCGTAGGTATCTTCTACCAATCTAAAAAATGAAAAGAAAACCAATAAAAGTATGCCAACAGCTTGTAAACGATAAACTTTCATACATGTATATTATCACAAAAGGTGTTTTAGGTAGTAAATAATAAAGTACTACACACAACCATAAAAGTGACAAATTGAATATAAAACACATTGAGCGCATTCAGGGACGCTCAGCGGCTGAGTAGCTAACTTAGCTACTTCCCTGAATGGACGTGGTTGACACTTTTTTGATTTCAGCGGCCGACCAATTAACTAAGCCTAAACTACGTGCTATAATTATAAATAGCTGAGATGCTGACAGTTCAATAATTCGATAATGATTCTCTATGTTGTTTTATCTGTGCTATGTTTGTCACTTGTAGAACAAGGTGAGCAACTGGATTTTAACTTACTTTTAAACAAAAGTAAGTTTATGAAAAAAGAAAATATTGCTTGTTAAGAAAACGAATCTTTGCCCTTTAAGTGTGTTGCCAGAGAACAGATTAAGTTGCCATAGAACATTCTATGCCATATAACATATTAAATTTTCTAGATCTTAGCGAAACTTATACAAACGATTCAGGGAGTTTTAAGCGCCTGACTGTCAGAAAAGGCTAACTACTAACACTTCGCGGTCAGTGGCTAACTACTAACACATAGAAAACCGTGGTATGGTTTTCTATGCACGCAACTGATGGCAGAATAATTAGTTCACAATTTTTTCCGCGCTGGCGCTGGAATTTTAAATTCTGACGCCTATACAATTTCGAAATGAAAATATATTTATTGTTAAATTAATTTACTGTTTTTTTTTTTAAATAACAAAACGGGTTTTCTGTTATGTGGAATTCTTCCAAACTCAAAAATTATAAGAAATGGATGAGGTCAAGACAAGTTCGTCGTGCATTGTTATCTATCTTATGCTTGGATGAAACACGATGCATGCGAATTAAACAAATAATTAACGAAGCGGTAAAATAAGTAGTAAACTAATAACTTTAAAAACTCTCATCAGCAAATGTCTTTTGAATTAATATCGTAATTTATCTTGTTATTTAAAAAAATAAGGATTATTAGCTTTTTCCAGTTTTTGTTTCAAATTTGTCTAGCTCAATCAATGTGTACCGTGAATCGAACACACATTTATGTGAACTTTTTTGTCTAAAATAATATCAGAAACGTGATCCATGAACGGCAGGAGAATTTCATGAAACGCACCCCACCCAAGGTGTGTTTTAGTGTGTAATTATTTGTTTCTTTTATCTCCTTTATTTCTTTTTTTTAATGTAACATATTTTTACATATTCGGAAGCAGCACAACAAGTGTTTCAAAAACGGATTAACATGATTTTTTTGCTTTAAGAAATTTTAAGAATAAGTTGACAGACAGAGAAACAGAGAAAGAGAGTTGTACGCATGACAGACAATGTCGATCCGTTCCCAATGTGACTGTTGTGAGAGCAATTTTATTGAACAAATACACTTTAAAAACTCACCTTGTTATTTGGGGTTACTGTCCTTTATGTATGTTTACAAGATGATAACAAAGATATTGTAGTGAATCATATATACATAGGTATTACGTTTTTCTAAAGGACAACAATTCTAAAACATATTTGCAATAAATTAGTTTCGGCGGCAAAAAAAAGATAGTAATTAAATCAAACAAAGTCAAATACTCAGGTAATTAAAACAAAATAAGTAACGGAATACGGGCGGTTTACAGATTGTATATCAGGCCTAAGAGATTCCCCCCAAAGTTCTAAATTCACCACAGGGGTAGTTTCACCAATTCAGTCAAGAACATCGACATTAAGAATGGACTGGCGATTGACAACTGCGCATCCAAACTCCAGTAGAAAGAAAGGAAAAACCTGGGCGACATATTTTTCTCTCTCTAACGCTCTATGATTGACTGAAGACGTTTCCCACCCATCAGTACCGTATCTTGAAAAAATACCATACCCGCCGGCAAAATGCCAAGTTTATGTTGCGTGCGTCCAAGTGCTAAACAATCACAGGAAAATATAGATTATCATCGGGAAGATATTATTACATTGTAATATATCTGCGGCTACGTTGGAAAAAACTCAGTTATATACTTTATAGCCTTAAAAATTACTTCATTAACTTGATTTCCTTGATGCGGCTGGCCACTAAATAAAACAACTATTACAATAATATTATACTTTTATTATACAATTATTTTATGTTATTAAAATAAATTTATCTTTATTTAATTTTAATTATTATTAGTATTATATAATTAATTTAATTTGAATAAAATTATACAATGCTTTATACTTTTTGAACCCTTATATATAAATCTAATTTTCAATGGTACAAGCAGAATAACTTAAATTATTAAAGTATACGAACCAGTCTAAAATAAACAAAGGTTGAAATATTGGTAAAAGAATCGTGCCGCTTTTTTCTCAATTGTTTATCACTCACGGTCTTACAATAGAAGGTATGATATCTAGGCGATTGAAATACATACCGCTTTGCGCAATGACGTCACCTTGTGCCCACGATCCCAATATTTGCCATAAGAAGTCGTATTATTTTCCTTTATATTTTTGCTATTTTTCATTAAACTTATTATTTATGTAGATAAGTTACATATGTGGAGATAATTTTTGATAAATATCGACCGTGGAATTGGAACGATGAAATAATTTATATACAATAATTTATTGTAAGTGTTTTAGAAAGTGTTTTGTTCATGAAAGGATGTTTACCCGCGAAAACGAAATTCGAGAGTTTAATTTTCTTGAATGGATGAAACAACTACATAAGTAAAACAAATGTAATACAAAGTTTTATTCACAATCAGACCAAGTATCATCTGAATTTAATTTATAAAAAATATATCTCAAGTGTCACGTCGAGTGGCATTTTAAAAAGTCGTGTCAACTTGGTAGGCGTACGGCTTGTTGGTTTCTATACTTTGTTATAGTCCTTCTAATTTTAATTGAAAATGATAAATACGCCTGGGGAACAAAAAAGCGGTGCAATTTTATGATTCCATAGGCGTGCTCGAATAATAACTTTTAGGGAGTAATAATAATAAGTAATTAACGTCGCTTTTATATCATGACTTTTTTTTATTTACATACATACATGTGTATATGTATGTAAATAAAAAAAGTCAGGATAATACATGTATGTATTATTTATATTTATTTGTATATTATACTAATGTTCATTTGGCCAGTAATATGTTTTAATTGTTTTGTACTTGCAAACAAGTAATGTTAAAAAATATTTAAAAATGCGTCAGAACTAAACAAAAAGCCATCTTTTAATTAAAATATATTATTGCTCAGCAAGGACCATCGAGAAGGTATGAACATTTCCTTGCCAGGAAGGGATGGGAAGGATTACATTAGTTTAGGTCGGGAAGTTATTTTAAAACAAAAAAATATACACGCAATAAATAAATATAAATAAACATTTAGAAATAAATAACAATTTGAAAAAATACTAAATACGACGAAACAAACACATTTTTGGTGAAATAAATATATAAATAAATCATTAATTCCAATAACGAAAATAAATTGTAAAATACAACCATGAAAAACGTAAATGAAAGTGGTAAACACGTAATAACGTAATAAACCAATAGAAGAAGGCGTCACGTAAAATCGAACCTAACCGACCGTAATCGAACATAAAAGGTTCGATAGAATCATTCGCATTCGGACCCAGATTCGGATTCGGACTCAGATTCGGATTCAGAATTATTTAATTGTATAATCACCGGGTTTACCAACGGTAGGCGAGGGTATTCGGCTTCTTTATTTATCACACTACGAACGCAGTTTCTCCACAATTCTGTGTTATCTAATTCATCAGTTATCTTTCTCACGTTATCTAATACTGATGCACTTAACGTTGGTGACTGATTATATTTACGCAAACGATCATTTACCGCCGCCCAAACCATTTCAATAGGATTGAATACTCAATAATATGGTGGCAATCTTGTAACATTGTGACCGTGTATACCTACTAGCGAGGTGATTGATGACATATTCATTTTTAAAATTTCGCTCTTTTATTAATTCGAGTAACTTGCGCTTTACCGAAATCTTTTCAGGGATGTTCATATTTTTATTTCTCAAGAATTTTAAAATATCTTCCTTTTTGGTAGTAATATTCGGTATTTTATTTAAAATGCGCAAATGATACGGCGCGTTATCCATTACAATGACCGATTTGGGAGGAACATTCGGAAGCAGTTGTTCTGAAAACCATTTTTCAAATAAATTCGCGGTCATATCCTCATAGTAGTCAGCAGAGGACTGTTATATGTTTTTAGCGGACAGTAATAACGCATTTGGCACAAAACCGTTTTCACTTCCGGCGTGAAGTATTATAATCCGTTTTTCCCTTGAACACGGAGTATTTAACGCACATTTTGGAGAACTATCTGACAAATATTTTATTATTTGTGGAAGCTGGCTGGCTGAACAAACACAACTTTTCTGTTTACGAAATATTTATATTTTACTCTCCACGAAAACCACAGACAGACTAATCCATAGAACACAAACATAGTAGTGTAATCCGTGTTGAATAATTCTATGGCATAGGCGCCAAATTCAAATTATGTCCTTAATAATTCTGACACCCCCCCTCAAGACAAACTTGGTGTATTACACTATTATAAATAAACATAGATAACATACATAACATAGACACAATACAATATAGATATTGGTTATACACAGTTTGGCTTGACAAAAATAAAAAAGTATGCTAGTATACATAGAATAAGGAAATTTAACCTAAACATTTTAACAGTTTATTAACTCTACATTTAGCTTGTTTCTCAGGTATTGAAATTTTTCTCTAGACAATGACTTTGTTAAAATATCTGCCACATTTTCATTTGATGGCACATATTTTAGATTTACAATGCCTTTTGCAACCAAATCTTTTACAAAATGTGCTTTGATGTCGATATGCTTAGATCTCTTACTATTTTCGAAACTTTCAATAGAGTGTAGAGCACTTTGATTGTCTATCATTAACATAGCTTGTACATTTTGCATGCCTAAATCATTACAAATACCTCTCACATAAATAAGTTCTGACATCGTTAGAGCACTTGCCAAGTATTCGGATTCATAACTTGACTGCGCAACAACACTTTGTTTTTTCGACATCCACGACACTAAATTACCGTTAAAAAACACTACACAACCACTAACACTTTTTCGGTCCAGATGATCGTTGCCCCAGTCCGCATCTGAATATGCAATGAGTTGAATAATTTTCCAATTATTTTGTAAGGCGTGTGTAATAAACATCCTGATTGTTGAGTATCTGGCAACAGGTGCGTAGACATTATAATGTATTTCTTCTTGATAACCTTTGGCAACCAATCTCGCCTTTTTCTGATTATTTTGTTTAGTTCTAAATACCCATCGGGTGTCAATAGGAATTTTTCCTTCGGGTAGTTGAGATGGTATCCAAGTCATATGTTTTTCATGGGCTTCTAATTCTTTGTTAATAGCTTGCTTCCATCCATCGCCTGATTTAATTGCTTCGTTATAATTTTTTGGTTCTTCTGTTAGGAAGCAATATGCAGAATAAAGTTCATAATCATCGAACTTACTTGGTATTTTAAGTTGCCTCTTTTCTGCTGTTTTCATATTTTCCTCGTCTTCTTCGTTTGAAGTCTCCTCGGAGGTATCTGCGTTTTTATTTATGCAAGCATTTTCTATCTTGGTATTTCTATCTCTCTCTGGTTCTTCAATGAAAATAGATTTATTTTCTGCTGTTTCGTACTCACTCTTATAATACACAATGTCTGTCTCATCAAATTTCACGTCTCTTGATATGAGTATCTCGTCGGTTTCGGGATTCCACAATCTATAACCATTTGTACTGTATCCTATCATTCTAGATTCTTGTCCACGCATTTCTAGTTTGTCCACTGGTGCCGGCAGTTTGTATGCCCAGGCTTTCGAACCAAAAAATTCTGAGTCGGGAAAGATCTGTTCTTTTTTAAGAAATAATCAGCTGGTATTCCACCATTGAGTGCAGATGTTGGACATCGGTTTAGTTGATATGCAGCACACCGTACTGCCTCTCCCCACAAATGTTTTGGTAGGCGAGTTTCTGCAAACATTGATCTTACTTTATTTAGAAGAGTTTGGTTAGCTCTCTCGCTAACACCGTTTTGTTGACTGGTATATGGTAAAGATGGTTCAAGTTTAACTCCTTTTTGTTTGCAAAAATTTTTCAGTTCGTGGGAGCTGAATTCTCCACCATTGTCGCATCGAATACGTTTGCAATGCAAACCATCTGTGTTTAATTTTCGAATATAATCCATTAGATTTCCTGCGGCTTCTCCTTTGGTTTTAAGTAGGTATACTGTCATAAAGTGTGACCAATCATCAGTTATCGTCTGAAAATATTTTTCACCATTTTTTGTTGGGACTTTCATGGGTCCACATACGTCGCTGTGTAGAAATTCGCCTTTCCATTGTGACCTGGGTTTTGGTACTTCAGTGAATGGTAGTCTTTTGGCCTTTCCCTCCATACACGCTGTGCATACCTTATCGCTATATGGCAGATTCATTTTCCTTAGACTATCGTTGTTTACATGTCCCAGTCTTTTGTGCCATAGGTCGTCTACTCCTACGTTTGCCACATGACACTGGTTTGGTATGTCAAAACTTGCAATAAACAGACTGCCAACTGCTGGACATATAAATTTGAATGTTTCTTCTTTGTTCATGATAGTAGCTTTGTTATCGCTGAAAACAATCTTTTTTCCTGCATTGTTTAATTTCTTCACAGAAAGAAGGTTATGTGTTAACTTAGGAACGATAAGAGCAGTAATCTTAACAGTTTGACCAACCTTTGTGAATTTAATTGTTCCTTGTTTCTGTGATACCAACTGAGTTCCATTTGCAATTTTAATGTTTATTTTTTTGGTCAAGTTTTTTGATGTCGATCATTAAAGGTTCAATATCCTCTGTAACGAGATGCTCAGTTGCGCCACTATCAATAATGAAGTTAACCTTATTACTTTCTGTTGCCTGTGGGCCTACATTGCCATCTGTTGCGATGAACGTGATTTCTCCTTCGTCTTTGTCTTGAGTCGTGGTTGATACATTGGCTTCCTGCGCTTTCCTAGGCCATATTCCTCTTCCGCGTCCTCGAAATCCTCTTCCTTTACGGGGGTTGATGTTTCCTCGCCCTCTACCTTCACCATTCCTTTGCTGATGAATTTTTGGGCATTGTGCCTTGTAGTGTTGCATACTTCCGCACTCAAAGCATCCGTTTTGAGCTGAAAATGAACACACACTGTTCTGGTTTTCTGTTTTCTTTCCTTCCTTCATTCTCAGTTCAGCGTCTAGTAGTCGTCCTTTAACAAACTCTAGGGGTAATGTCTGTTGACATAGTTTCTATTGCTGTTGTAACAGTATCACATTGTTCTGGCATGGTTAACAGGAGGTAGCATGCTTTGTCGGTTTCATCCAATACAGTTCCTGCTGCTTCTAGTTCTCGTAAAAGGGCTTCGAGTTTTACGAAATGGTCCTGTAGGTCTGCTTTCTGAAGTTTCAGCTGGAAAAGTTTCTTCATGACAAATAGTTTTGCTATCGCGCTCTTTCGAGCAAGGACGTTCTCCAACGATTTGACCATAGCTCGAGCTGTTGGGGCTCCTCTAACTATTTCCAAGTGCTTGTCTGAAACACTTTGTACTATAATCCATCTTGCTTTCTTATCCTTGTTTTCGAAGGTGGTTTTCTGGGCACTGTCCATTGCTGAGATGTCTTCCTCGGTTACATCTAGCACATCTCTAACGCTTTCCTTTTCGAGATAAACCTCTATCCTAAATTTCCAGTTGGAAAAGTTAACGGCAGTTAACTGGGAAGCGTAACTATGGATGAAGCGGGAGTCGACATGGCGTGTTCTCACCCTTAACTGGTATTTCGTAAAATATCTTCTCAATCCGTCAGCCACAATCTTGATTAGACACTTCTCGATATGTAACATGTACCTGGGCCCATAACCTGACAAATATTTTAATATTTGTGGAAGCTGGCTGGCTGAACAAACACAACTTTTCTGTTTACGAAATATTTATATTTTACTCTCCACGAAAACCACAGACAGACTAATCCATAGAACACAAACATAGTAGTGTAATCCGTGTTGAATAATTCTATGGCATAGGCGCCAAATTCAAATTATGTCCTTAATAATTCTGACACTATCTACCCAGCCATACTTAACAACGTCATGTGTATCAAACCACGTTTCATCCCGTCCAAATTGAACGCGAACGCACATGTATGTTTCTTTGATGTGCGCCAAAAAACCGACAACAGTCTGGCTCACGGTATGCGCGCTCAAGTCATTCGCGAGAGGTAACGCATGCGGCGAGAGGCCACGCAAACGCCGTCCAGATTTGCATACGTATGTGTATGCGTAGCTTCTCACCGCATGCGTGTGCAGGTTTGTACGCGCCTTAATACGTTGAAATCTATAGTTTTCAAAGGGAAGTAGACACCTTTATCGTTAATATACGTAAAACATTGCAATATCTTATAAACATGAATTTGTCTTGTTTGTGTTCCTAAAACGCATGATGTTGTTTTGGTTTGTATCTCTCTCTCTCTCTCTCTCTCTCTCTTTCTGGACTGGATTGGGTGCTTTCCATTTACACGACTCCCAGCGACTCCTGTGTAGACTCGTGTCAACTAGTGTTGACTCTCATCAAATGGGTAAATGGAACGCTCGCTAGGCTAGGAGTTTCGTGCAAAAGTTGTTGAAGGTAGTTACTGCAAATAATTACTTTTGTCACCTACCTTCACTTTCTTCGATCAGATTTCGCATTAACTGTCCACTATATATTCTGCTTTGCCGCGTTCGTTTAGATTTTCACTTCTTTTACACTCACATTCAGCGTGAACTAGTAGAGTCTGTTTGAGGTGACTTGTGTCGTCGACTCATGGCGACACAAATCAAATGGAAAGCACTTTCGGAGACACGAGTCGACTCGTGTCGACTTGTATCGGTAAATGTAAAGCACCCATTATTGGCCGTGTTCAAGGATGTCGAAACATTTTGCGTTTCGTGAAACGGTCGGCCATATTGCGAAACACTGTCATGGCCGTCAAGGCGTGTTTTGATGGGACAAAGTAGGTTATGAAAAATGGATAATGTAGTGCAAAACATTTTTGAGCTCGAAATACTGGACGATGGAGAAGTTGGTGGAGCAGCACTTTTTCATCCACGTTAAATATAATAAATATACCTATTAAGTTTTATTATTATATGCCCACTTAATTTCTAAACAGCAAAACACAAATCGTTTCGTTGCTATCCACGGTGTTCATAAACGCAGAACCACGTACAATAAAAATGGCTACCGTTTCGCGAAACGCAAAACGTTTCGACATCCTAGAACACGGCCAATGAGTTTATCAATTATATTTTGGTAATAGTGGCTGACAGCTAAAATTAGCAATGAAAATTGCAAACTGTAAAATAACACCGAAATCTGTTGTGTAATAAAAATTGCTGCTATAAATTGCTGCAAGAAAAATTGCGAACTGTAAAGCGGCCTTAAGTGTGGTTAGATAGCACTTTAAGCTGATTCAAAATTACAAATTCCTGTAAAATCCTGGAACTTTAAAATGATTCAGAACCAATTCGGAACACAATCTAAATATACATCACAAACTGGTTCTGCGAGAGCTTATACATTTTGGGAACATAATTTGCCCAGATACATTTTCGTAAGTACCTGCTGTTTGATCCAATGGCACTTCGACGAACTTCGATCTATGATCGAAAGTTGACATACTTCCTAACCTAAAATTTTTCACATTTACGTACGTACAAACGTCATGCACCGATTTGTAATAAAATAAACATATCTCTATTTATATATATATATATGTATATATATCTCGGTGACGGCAGGTGGTTAATAGGTTAATACATTTGTTGTTGTGAAAAATTTGTTGTACATATATATGTCTGAGTTCTGTTTGGTAGCAAATTATAAAACTAATCATGAATAGAACGCCGCAAACATGGGGGTTTTATGGACAGAAGGTAACTGGAAAGTGTGTCTTGTCTTCCAATGAAAGGTTTTCGGTCATACTTAACCGTTTCAGTGAAGATGCCCGAGAGATTTTTAGGAAAGTTCCATCCAACTTCTATGGTAATATAAATTGGCCTTATCACGATAAATAATTGAGTAATTATTATTTTTAGATACGAAAACCCGAATCTGGAGTTTCCACGTTAAAGACTATGAGTCGCTGATATCGAAATTCAAAACCATAGAATCTAAAGTGTCCATACAAGAATTACCCTCGTATGTGCTTTGGTGCATAAAAAAGTCACAAATTGATGTTGATATAAATTACGAAAGGTTAGATCCAGTTCTGAGCGCAACTCTATTGCCTTTTCAACTGGATGGTCTGAGGTAATGATAATTAGATCAGAATTAATAATAATTATAATAAATGTTCTTTATTGGATACATAAACAATAATATTACATAGCCGAAGGGTATCGACCGGAGTCCTTCCGCCCACATTGGTTTAATAATTGATGTGATTAACATTTTTTTGTATAAAGAACTGAAACACATACCTATATATGAAAAAAAAAAAAAAAAAAAAAAATATTTGTAATGTGGAAAAAAATAATAAAAAACCTGCTGCCATCATTGTCAGTTTTTCAAACAAAGTCTGCTCTAGGAATTTAAATCTTGACCGTCTGTTTGGAGTTCTCTCTCTGCATTGTGATTGAAGAATGTCTCTGTTGTGTGGTTGTCGAGCAAATTTGGAAGAAAATAGCTGTAGCCTGTCTGTGATCGGGGTTAACTGTGTTTCTTGATACCGACGTTCATTTGGAGGGTTGTGTACTGGGTTGCCTCATTTTAGTTATTATACCAAGGGATGAAGTTTCAGCGATTTTAATGTTATTTATGGCTGGTGTCCGACAGTTAACAAACAAAGTATGTCCATAATCCAGGATGGGTCTACAGATGGATTTATATATTTTAGTAGCAACTCTTGTAGAGATTCCTTTGTTCTTATATGTAAGAGACCTAAAATGCTTTGCTCTGTTCTTGATTTTTGCTTTGACGATGGAGGTGTGTTGATTAAAGTTCAATTTATCTAACCACATGGTTTTTTATATTGACTGTTGGCGAAGAATCAGATAGGGTATGATTGAATACTAATAACTGTGATTTTGTAGGGTTTATAGTAAGTCGCCATTTATTGAACCATTGTGTAAGCTCATCCATTTTTTTGCTGCAGAGTTTGCATTAAATTTTGAAGGCTTGGGTTGTGTTCCACACCACAAATGCAGTGTCATCTGCAAACTGGAGTAGATAGGTCATATATTCTTTTGAGTTTTGGCCCTGAACATCCCTGAATATCCGAGCTGAAAATGTTGTATAATAGCGGTGATAAAGGCGACGCCTGTGGTACCCCTTGTTCCGGTGAAAATCCATTTGATATACTCTCATTTAATTTGACATGTAACGTTCTTTTTTCTAGAAAGTGCCTTGATGTGCAGTAAAAATTCTGGAATTCCTATGATTTTCATTTTATATAATAATCCTTTGTGCCACACACTGTCAAATGCCTTTTGGATGTCTAGATATATCGCTGCTGACTTTAAGTTGTCATGTTTAGCTGCCTGTACATTTGATAATAGAACTGTTAATGGATGAAGTGGTGAACATTTTTATTTAAATCTTAATCTTTTTCTTTAATTTATTTAATTTCATTAATTTATTTAATTAATTTAATCCTTTTTATTTATTATTTTAACTTTTTTTGTTTTTAAAATTATATCTGTGGAATTGGGACATTCCTTTTCCCAGATATTTGCGTCTAGTCGGTTTGTGGATTCTTCAGTTGTTACGTAAAACAAATATCTGTATGCTTGATTTGTTATTTCTTTCATTTTCGATGAATGATTTTTTATTGGGTTCCTCAATGTTGTGTTTTTGTCTGCTTGTGTGATATTTCTGTTTTGACTTGTTTTTTTGTGGCTAGGCCTTTTTGCTGTGCTATGTTTTTGCTGGAGTTTGCCTGACTATTTCCAATTATATCCTCAATTTTCATTCTACTTAAACTAATTTCACCTGTTTTTCTCTTTTTCCTCTTCTTGTATTCTGTAATCAGCCATTCTATATCTTCACTGTAATCTTCCTCTGAAGAATCTCCCATTTTTTTTTTTGGACTATTTCACCAAATAACACCCAATAACTTTAATTAATTTACAGAGCTGTGACCTTTACAAAATCTCAGCCAATACTGAGTTACATTAGTAAAATTACCTACGTATTTCAGATTTGGAATCGAAAAAGACGGGAGGTGTTTATTGGCGGATGACATGGGACTAGGTAAAACGTTTCAAGCATTGGCAATAGCTAATTACTACGCAAATGACTGGCCTCTACTAATAGCAACTACAGCTAATATGAAGTAGGTGGATTAAACAGTTTAATACTAGATATCAAACATTTTGATACCAGATGTTTTAAGGGGTAACACCACTCTAGGATTTTGAAAAAAAACATTTTTTTTTGGCTTAAATTGTACCTTAGGGGTTATAAAAATGGTATACAATTGGTCCCATAGTGAAAAAAATTTTTTTTAACAGGTTTTATTTTCAATTTTGCCACACTCACTCTGAGCGCGTCATTTTCGAAATTTCGCGCTCTCTTACTGATGCAGCAAAAAAGACCCGATTGTCTTTAAAATCATTCAGAAAGGAAAAGGGAGGAGGCGAACATCAATATAGATGGTCAAATGTATGGAGCAGGCATCGCAGATTAAAGGTAAAAAAAGATTTTGAGAATTTAAGTGCTCATAAAACTTTAAACGCGTGTTTCTCGAAACCATTTTTTTTCGAACTTGCCGGAAAGATTATTCGGAGACCGTTCAATGGATCGATCTGAAATTTTAACTGTAGCTTCCCAATTACATTTTCCGTAGAAGTACGTAGCCGTTTTTGATTCGATGAATTTTTTTTATATATAAACAATTTACTGCCGATTTTTTAGGCGAAAATCGAGTTTTCTTTTCATAAGTGCGCCATTTGCACAAAAAATCGATTTAAAAACAAACCCCTACGTACTTCTCTAGCCAATAGTATGTAGATTAAGAAAATTTTTTCGTTTTTTGTTCTAGGTCTTCAGTTCTGAGAAATTTGTCCGGCCGTGAAGGACCTTAAAAAAAAAGGCGCTGTCGAGGATTGGCTGTATCTCCGCCATTTTGTATTAAAATAAAAAAAATAAATATTTTATACTTCAATACATGTTTAATAAGAAATACCTCTAAAAGAGAAATACTCTTCCTTTTCCGATTATGCCAAAATAAATTCTTAAAGTTGGGCCTTTTTTTCGGTCGCTAGAGTGTTGTTACCCCTTAATAACCCACTAAAAATAGTGATGTTTTTTTTATCAAGCAATAACGAGCCTTTAAAGGAAATATAGTTGTATTTTTACAAATGTTTCTCATATACAACTTCTTTTTGATTCTAGAACAGTTTGGGAAGAAACAATAAGGTATTATTTACCTTCAATATCCATTCTACAAGTTCAGTACATGGTTTCCCGAAAAGACAACATCCTCGATGCCAAAATTCTCATAGTATCCCACGACATGATGAAACGTTCCTTAGGTAAACTATCGGCGAATAATTTTGGAGTGGTAATAATAGACGAATCGCACGTCTTGAAGTGTTCTGAGACACAAAATTTCGAAGCTGCCAACGCGTTATCCAAAAAGGCAAAGAGGATCATATTGCTCAGCGGCACGCCGGCCTTATCCAAGCCGAGCGAGCTGTACACACAGCTCAGCTTGATAGACAGTACGTTTTTCGGTTCGTTCTACGTGTACAGCGCGCGTTACTGCGACGGGAAGCGGACCAACTTCGGGTGGGACTCCACGGGTAAATCAAATCTACAAGAACTGGAAATCGTCCTAGCCAAGAGGTTCATGATACGCAGGACGAAGGACGACGTTTTGAAAGCCTTGCCCAACAAGAAGCAAGAGATAATTAAGCTCGATACGAACCTACAGGAATTTTCCGATCAAGACAAGGAGTGTCTGAACGCCCTCGCGCTGAGGTACAACCAACAGAAGAACTTGGCAGAAAATCATGCCGTTTTACTCGAGTACTTTGTGACAACAGCCAAAATGAAAATACCGTCAGTCTGGTAGGTATGGAAAACGTTTGTTCGAGAAGTGGCGTTTATAATGTGTCGTTTTAGCTCGCACGTACTGCAAGTACTAGAAAGAAAGGTAAAGTTCATCGTGTTCGCTCACCATCAAATTATGTTAAACGCGATCGAAGAAATAGTGAAGAAAAAAGGCGTGAACTACATTCGGATCGGCGGCAGCACCGGCTCCGATCAAAGGAAGTATTTGATGTCAAAGTTTCAAGAGGACGATGAATGTCTATGCGCCATTTTGTCCATTACTTCCTGTAACGCTGGAATTACTCTTACGGCCGCTAGTTTGGTCTTGTTCGCGGAGTTGCACTGGAATCCAAGTGTGAGTGCAGTTTTTTTTAACTGTTTCTGTACACGCCTTATATTAACCCGTTTCGGCCCAGAATGTCCCTCGCGGTACACCGCTCTTTGGAGGCTTATAACTTACGCTATTTGCGACTCAAAAAAATTGAAAAAGACATTCTTAAAGCTTAAGGCAAACTCTTTCCGATCGTGTACACCAAATTTGCGAAAAATATTAATAACCATAAGAAAATGGGGATTTGTTATTAAAAAGCCATTATTTTTTCGCACTATTTTTTTTTGGAAATCAGAATTTTCAAAAGCTTTCCGGCATGCCATCGACCTAGAACCCCTCTAACCGGTGGAGTAAATATCTGAATTTCAAGGATATAGAAGTTTGATTTTTCACCTTTCAAAATGGCGCGCGAACTGCAAAATTTTCACGAAAACGCTTATGAATTTTTATCTCAGACAATATCCAAAATATACCAAGAATAAGTACTTAAAATCACTCAATAAATGCATCTGAACTTTTCCAAAATTTTTCGAGGAACTTTTTGATTTTGCAGTTCAAATGGTCCACGTGGTAATAGTTGGGCAACGCAAACTTTGTTTGCGGCGGACAGACAATCGATGGATGCATGGGTACATCGGACATAGAACCCATAGAATTTAGAATTATAGAACGTATGAATTAATTTCCGGAGTAATTTGAACGATTTTTTGATTTTTGCAAAAATTTTGCGAACTGCAAAATGAAAGAAATTCCTCGAAAAATGTTGAAAAAATCCAGATGCATTTATTAAGTAATTTTAAGCACTTTTTATTCTTGGTAATTTTATCCATACATTCATATTGTCTGAGATAAAAATTCATAAGCGTTTTCGTGAAAATTTTGCAGTTCGGGCGCCATTTTGAAAACACCAAGGTGAAAAATCAAACTTCGAACTGTATATCCTTGAAATTCAGATATTTAGTCCACCGGTTATAGGGGTTCTAGGTCGATGGCATGCCGGAAAGCTTTTAAAAACTCGATTTCCAAAAGAAATAGTGCAAAAAAATCATGCTTTTCTTATAAAAAATCCCCATTTTCTTATAGTTAATAACATTTTTCGCAAATTTGGTGTACACGATCGGAAAGAGCTTGCCTTGAACTTTGAGAATATGTCTTTTTCAATATTTTTCAATCGCAAATAACGTTAGTTATATGCCTCCAAAGAGCGGTGTACTGCGATGGACATTCTTGGGCCGAAACGGGTTAACGAACGTTTTTTTCGTTTAGATCTTATATCAAGCAGCATCCAGGGCCCACCGCATAGGTCAACAGAATACGGTGGTCGTGCAGTACCTCTTAGCGTCGGGGACCACGGACGACTACATGTGGGCCCTGCTCGAACAGAAACAGGTCACGCTGAAGGAAATGGGCCTGTCCAAAGACTCCTTCGATAATACGTGCCTGAAACAGCAAGCCAGTAGCGAGAACGTCACGGAGGGTCTCAATTACAGTTCTAAAAGTGGCCCTTCGGGCGTGAGGAGTACAAAAAGTTATTTCACCCCGCAGAAGAAAACCGAAGCATTCCGAGACAGAGGATGCCCTTAACGATGGATTAGATGACATTTGGAATGAGCACACCGAGCTTATGGAGCAGGCGATTCTCAAAGATGGCATGGATGCCATTCTGTCTCGGATAGACTTTTAACTCTTTGTATACGAGGCGTATATTTTAAATTTACAACGAGAATATTTTTTTATGTTAGATATAGTTACATATATCTGTTGTTATTTTTTTTTGTGGATTCTTTTTCCCTTCCAAATTTTTGTTTTTACTTCATTCCAGAGTTTCTGTTTGGGATTCTGGATTGGTACGTGCTACGCGTTAAAAAAATATAAAAAATCTAAAATAAAAGTTTGTGATCGTTTTTTTCTTTTTTGTACAATATTTCTATACTTTTAGCTCTGTATACGAGGCATATTTTTTTATATTTTAAATTTACGAGAATATTTTTTATGTTAGATATAGTTACATATATCTGTTATGTTATTTTCACTTCCAAATTTTTGTTTTTACTTCATTCCAGAGTTTCTGTTTGGGATTCTGGATTGGTACGTGTTACGCGTTAAAAAAAAATATAAAAAACCTAAAATAAAAGTTTGTGATCAGTTTTTTCTTTTTGTAATATTTCTATAGAAATAAAATGAATAAAACGAATATAATGTTTGATTGAATATTGATTATATTAATGACGACTAAAGTAGGCTGAATAGCTTTTCCCTTACGAAAATAAAAAAAATGAATTATGATAGAATTAAATCTAATCTCAGATATTTTGTTTAATTCAGTACAGTGTAAGAGCTCTTTTGTTTAACGCTGATTGGACGAGGCCACCCTTTAGATTCATTAAAATTTGTGTAAGGGTGCATTTTCATGCAGTCGCTAGTCGCTCGTTTTCAGCGACAAATGAGGTCACGTGGTACGATTTTGAGTTTTCCGCCACTTTAAGAATTGTAGCGATAATGCTAAATTTTGTTTAGCTTTTCTCTGCTGGGGTCTACCAGCGTCAATATAATTCGAACAATCGAAAGAGTATTAAGAAAGTGTCGGGAACACATCAGCTTCAAAAAATCCACACTCTCGTCGCAATTTATATAATGGGTGGGCCCAAAATCTTTTCTTTTTATATCGCTTTTTGTTTATTATGAACAGCAATATTCATAAACACACTGATACACTGATAATCCACATTTGATAATCATATTGTAACGTTTTATTTATTTCGGGTTCGTGAGGTGTGAAAAATTAAACTCGCACTTTAAACTAACACTATTTATTTACAAATACAACTACGGACTAAACACTACGTAACTACACTAATTTATTTTTATACAATTTATATTAGAGCGTGGTACGAAAACCGCGACGTTCAGTAATTCAAAGAGAGACTAAATTATCCCGCGTCTATTTGCCTGTCTATATACCCGGCTGGCTTGTGCCGGCACCTTCGAGAAATCGTACTCGAAACAGCTCGGTGCCCGCAGAACCCTCCTGGAAGCCTGCCGCAACGCGGTGAGCTGTTGCTGAGTCACCCTTGTTTTTGTTCGCGGCGATATTGCGGCAGCCCGACGGCACAATGATCTCGCTACAATATTTACTAGACATGATTTTCTCTATTAACATATTACAAGTATCATAGTTATATCGGTACATACATCGACTTTCGATACACATGTTTCATTTGTCGCTTAAATTTGACGCTAAACGCTGCAATTTTTCGCTACAATTCTTAGTGGCGGGAAAATTCAAAATCGTACCACGTGACCTCATTTGTCGCTGAAAACGAGCGACTAGCGACTGCATGGAAAAACACCCTCAGAAGCTGTTCTGACCTATTCTAGGTCCGTTGCACAATTAACATAAACGTAAAATTAACCATAACCAAAAATATGGCGTATATGAAAGTAATGTTCTTGTCTACAACTAATTCAATTAACATTAGCATTAAGAATGACCTTCAATCGTCAATAACCGTAAATATAAAGATGAAATTATTTTATCTTTACGTTTAAAATTACGTTTTGCTAGTCATACCAACCTTGCTGTCGTGAAATGTGGGTTACCCTAAATTCAGTAGTAACTAACACTAATTAATACTAAATTACTACAATATTAGTTAACAATTCGTTGTCCACAATTTCTTCTAATTCGAGTATCGTTTCTGTTTTTTCACACAAAATGTTTAATTTAGTGAAATTTGCTAAACTGAATCCTCTATGCGGGAGTTTTAAAATACACACGATTTTACGCAGATTTGTTGTGGACAAAAGGTAAAAATTACAGTTATGCTTACGGTTATGGTTGTGGTTAGCCCAATTGTGCAACAGAACTAAGTCCTAAATTATTAAATTAAGTAAGTAATAAAATGATCTCATCATTTCCACGTCCGATTTTGCACACTTAAGAACATCAGGTTGCATCCTTAAAAGTGTGGTACACTCTAACCTCTCTTAAGTAACCAAATCCGTGCATCATCGTCTCGCTTAAGTCGCGAAATTTAGTCTCTCTTAAGTCGTGATCATAACCTCGACTTTTTCGTGTTTTAGCTGCAAAAAGAAATATTTAGAGATATACCACACACTTGTTATAACGAAAAAATCAACGGAAGTATGTCCAGTCGGGCGTGACAAAGTTCCATTTTCCACTTGAATGAATATTTTAAAGGTTAAATATTTTTAAAAGACATCTAACCTATTTTAAATCAATAAATGTATTACACAATCATTTTTTTTTCAATAAAAATTGTACATATTCATGCGAAAATCCAATTTCCAAACGTAGTTCTAAAACTTTTACAGGCGGCGACTTAAGAGGGACGGTTGCGTGACATAATAGGGGAAACGTGGTGAACTAAGAGGGGATGTGAATTAAGCGAGGGTGACTTAAGAGGGGTTCGAGTGTATTATCGTGTATTCGGATATGACTAATACGACGTCTACGTGGCCTTCATATGACCCACCGATATGGCCGTTACGATCCGTATGGCTCACAGGATGTTTGTAGTCTATCAACGACCTAAACGATAATCATTATGACCAGAATGGCCTTTATGGACACGTACGATCCATTTCGGCCACGGATACGGAAGTAAAAATGAGAGTAGAGGATCATTAACTTTAACGTCAAAACTACAGTTTTTGTATATCCTCTCTTTAGCAACGTGCCAAATACAAGAAACGATGGAAAAAAAATCGGGAAATGCCCTTTCGAGTATTTTTGGGGTGTGCTCTTTCGAATGGCACTAAAAAAATTCATAAAAGTTGAACCTTACTCCTGTTTTTGGCCATTTAAGTTGAAAAGAGCATTATTTTTTGTTAAAGAATTTTTTTTTGTAACATGGTTTTTGACTGAAAAAAAAAAATTCTTTCGACAGAAAACTACGGGAAAAGTGCATTCGAGAGTTGTACTGAAAATTTATGTACTTAGAAAAAATTAATTCCAACATGGGGTGTCCAATATCTCGGCCAAAAGGACACATTGTCAGGGGAAACTTTCATAATTTTTTTACTCAAACCTGGAGAACTTTGGGGCAAAAGTTTAGAGAACAAAAAAGTGTTCAGATTCATCCAAGGAGCACGCCTGATTTTTGTCAGAAATTTTTGGTCACGTTTTGGCCATTTTTTCAAAAATCCGAAAATGGTTCCAAAAATTCAGAAAAAAATTACACATCTCGCTTGAAGAGTCCTAAATAAATTTCTCAACAAAAAGTTTGGCCCAGTTTGGCCATCTTCCCCGTTAGAAGGTTTAAAAAAAAGTTTAAAAGGTCTTTCCTAAAATTTCACAATTGTTTCCAGACATCTGAGAAAAAATAAACGTGTTCTTGGCTCATACTCAATAGTGTCTTGTATTATACTGAACAGAGTATAATCGTACCAAAAATGAATAAAAAACAAAAAAACAAAAACAAAAAAATAAAAAACAAAAAAGATTCTGGGTGAACATCTACCTCCACGTGGTCAGAATCAGGATCATTGCTCTTGTTAGATCAATGGCTAAAATATGTCTAAACATTCAAACTATTCTATGAGTTGAGTTTGGGATGCCAGAATTTATAAATGTTCCAGACCCCTAACGAGAAAATGGACACAAACAAGAATTTTTGTCGTGCGATCTCTTGAGAATTATATAAGGGATATGTGTAAATTTTTTCAGAATTTTTGGAGCCATTTTCGGATTTTTGAAAAATGGCCAAAACGTGACCAAAAATTCTGACAAAAATCAAGCGTGCTCCTTGGATGAATCTGAACACTTTTTGTTCTCTAAACTTTTGTCCCAAAGTTCTCCAGGTTTGGAGTAAAAATTATGAACGTTTCCCATGACAACGTGTCCTTTTGGCCGAGATATTGGACACTCCATGTTGGAATTAATTTTTTCTAAGTACATAACTTTTCATTACAACTCTCGAATGCACTATTCCCGTAGTTCTCTGTCGAAAGAAAATTTTTTTCCAGTCAAAATTCGTGTTACAAAAAAAAATTGACCTTAAAAATCGTGCTCTTTTCAACTTTAATGGCCAAAAACCGGGGTAAGGTTCAACTTTTTTAATTTTTTTTGATGCCATTCGAAAGAGCACCCCCAAGAATACTCGGAAAGGCATTTCCCGATTTTTTTCCATCGTTTCTTGTATTTGGCATGTTGCGAAAGAGAGGATATACAAAAACTATAGTTTTGACGTTAAAGGGTTAATGTGATATTTTAATTCTTCCACCTCAAACACCTATAAAATGACACGTCGTCGCATCAACGTGTATCATTTTTATGCGATTCGCATAAAGATGCGAGAAAACGACGGCCCACTCACAACCGTCTACAACAAAAGCACCAGCAGTCAGTCATAACTACGCATAAGCTTTCACAAATTTTTAATATTGTCCTTATACTCTATTCTAGTTCCCCCCTCAAGTACTCCAAGGACTTATGATAAAAACCTTTACAGTTTACCTATTTTCAACCCTTTCGATTAATCCCCCCTCCCTTCAACTCCTTCGATACCAAACTAAAAACATTTAGGACAAACGTTTATTATAAAATTTTCGACTTCACATCACAACATCAAGTACACACCGTTTAAGCAACACCCTGTACATATACTACCCGTTAACGACATACAACTGTTATAAATACAATCCACTTACTACTAATGCTAAACTACGTTCTATCCTACGCATGCATACGAACAAATAACCCTAAGCGTACACTACTTAGACTTACAATTGGAAAAATGTAACGTTAAACAAAGGCGGCAACAACTACGGGCAGTAGGAAAGTATGTCGGTTGTACGCAACTACATTTCACAGACCTCGTCCGACACAACTTGCTTTTCATCTTTCGCTCTGCACGACGGCTCTGAGGAACCAGCTGACGACTAGGCGATAAGAATTCCTCCTCGAAAACGTTTCTTCTTTCTTTCCCGGACCACCGCAGACAGGCCATTCCATTGCCTAAAAACCAAACGCGTTACTATATAAAAGAAACTAAGTAATTATTATTTGCTTCTGCCTCTCCTCCCTTTGCAAAATAAGTCCGTTAGATTGAAGAAAAGCTGTATTACAATGAATTTCAAAGTGATATGTTAATAAATAAAGAAGTTAGAGGCTGCTATGCTATGCATGCCCTGCGTCACCCAGTATAAACTCGAAACAATAAAAACCTATTAAACATTTACCTCGCTGCTGTCCAAACATTTTTCTTTTCTTCTTCGGATTCATTCAAAGACGGGAAAAGGGGCTCTCTCTTTTACTCCCCGTACCAGCCAAAAGGTCCTCAACTGCTTTTTACTAATTACGTAATTCGCCTTTCACCTTCGCAGAAAAAGAAGGGAAATGTGCCCTTCTTCCAAGACCAATTTATATATCTATACAAAACGAATTTGGGACGGTTCTATCTCCGACGGAGTCCATTGTAAAGCGTTTCCTTTTATGCTCACTTTCTTAATTGTATCTTACCTTCTAAAATGTAAAAAATAATTATCTACTTCAAATGACACATAACCTAAAAAAAATAAAAATAAAAACCCATCAAAATATTACCTGGTCTTACAAATCTATTTTTTCCTTAGGTTTAAGTTAATATACACCGGAAACGGGGGTTTCGAGGGTTCTTTTCACGTTAAAAAATATTTAAAAAGGATCAAATCACAAACAATGGTATTTTCTAAATTCCCACACAAAACATTTCCCAAAGCTTGGAAGTCATCAACACAAAACATATAGTATAGTCATCAACATAGAAAATCATGCGTCAAAATGGTTTTCTATGGTCATAGATTAGAAAGGTTTTATAGATGGGAACTCTTTACACAAAGAGAGAGAGAGACTGTGTCGCGCACCCTCTCGTGTTTGGAGCGGTAAAGTACACTCGAACCCCTCTTATTTCACCTTCGCTTAATTCACATCCTCTGTTATTTCACCACGTTTCCCCCTATTAGGTCGCGAAACCGTCCCGGTTAAGTCGCCGCCTGTAAAAGTTTTAGAACTACGTTTGGAAATTGGATTCTCGCATGAATATGTACAATTTTTATTGAAAAAAATGATTGTGTAATACATTTATTGATTTAAAATAGGTGAGGTGTCTTTTAAAAATATTTAATCTTTAAAATATTCATTCAAGTGGAAAATTGAACTTTGTCACGCACGACTGGGTATACTTATATTGATTTTTCGTTCTGTTGGCTCATTTTTCGTTATAACGTGCTGTGGTATATCTAAATATTTCTTTTTGCAGTTAAAACACAAAAAAGTTGAGGTTATGATCGCGACTCAAGAGAGGCAAAATTTCGCGACTTAAGCGAGGTAATGATGCACGGATTTGGAGACTTAAGAGGGGTTCGG